>OX328132.1:27393164-27529015 GCA_946811695.1 Gonocerus acuteangulatus
AAAAGCATTTTTTAAACTTTCACTTTTATTTTCATTTTGAAAAAGTAAAAGTTATAAAATAACAACTTTGTGTTTAAACTTTTTTTAAAAAAAGTTTTTTTAACCGTTATTTTTCAACTTAAAAAATAGAAGTTTTAAAGTAATTGTTATTAAAATACATTAACAGGAAAAAGTTTAAAGGAATAAATTAAACCTACTAATGTTTATTTTGTATCAACAAATATATTTGATTAAATAAACAACTTTTTTTTTTTTTAATTTTATTTCTAATTAATTTATGTATATATTATTATCATTACTTATTTCTTAATTTCATTAAGTGTGATCATAAATAAGCTCATGTATAAACTCACACTTAACCAATTTATTTAATTATTGTACAGATGTTAAATAAACATATTTAGAAAAAAAATAAACAAAAATAAATTTTTAAACAAAGAACGTTTCACTTAGTTTGAAGAATTAATTCAATTTCTACAATAGTTCATCCTATAAGTTTGTGGAATTTAAATTAAATCTATAATTATTTAATATATACTTTAGGGTTGTAAAGTCTCTTTCAACACTTACTCGAGTGGCTGGGCTGGGGGGGGGGTGTAGGATAAGTGCTAGTTAGTATAGGTATGGAAGTATGTATTTACTTTATTCCCAGTATTCCAGGAATTGTAAACAAACGAAACCCACAAATTATTGATTAAAATACTTAAAACGTTTATTTCACAATGAAAAAAATAAAAGTATTAATTTAACTTTTATTTTCATGTACCTACCTAATTTTAGAAGTTCCTAAATAACTTTGACTTTTAAAACTTTTAAATAAAAGTTTTTTCGTAACTGTTATTTTTTTAACAGTTTAATTGTAACTTTTTCGATAAAAAAAATAACTGTTTCGATCCCTGGTCAAAACAAATAACTTGAACTTGATTTATATTTTTCAAGTTATTATTTTTTTTTTTAATGACTTTTTATGTATTCATTTATATAATCTATTCTGTGCAGTTTTTCCAAGGGATCCAAGAAATTGTCTCTACTTTTATAGCAAATTCCTACATTTATCAGCCTTCTCGTTTTATAAATTACGAAAGAAATACATATATTATACAAGTTATTTTTAATTTATATTTCTTCTTAACTTAAATGTTATTTTACGTGCAATCTTGTATTATTATTTAAAAATATTCTACTTACGGCTGAAGTTGAGATTAATCGAAGCGGCTACTTCTCCTAACTTGTTCTTGGCTTTTACTTTGTAAAGTCCAGCGTCACTTTCGATCACATCGTCGAGTTCTAAAACCACTGAGTACAAATTCGTACCGATTGTCTGTACTTTAATAGAAGTTCTGTTATCTTCTATCAGCTTCGTATCACTACGGAACCAAGTGATTTCTGGCTTCGGGCTGCAGAGAACTTTGCACTCGAAGACGAGTCGGTTTCCCTCATCTTCCTGGCGAAGTTGTGGCTTCTGAGTGAAGCTCGGGGCGAAGTCCTCAGCCACCCCCATTCTGGCAGCTAGGAGCTTCTCCTACGTCGGATCGTTATCTTCGTAAGCGGCTCGTGCCCAACATCCGTGCAAACGCCTAGCTGTAAGACAAATAAAAAAAAAATTATTGAAAAGGACAATATATAATTATCAAGTCATTTATAATCAAAGTAATTTTCTTGAATTTATAAATAACAAATAAATCAATATATTTTTAATTCTTTATTTCAAACGGGGATGTTAAAGTATCAAAAAAAAAAAAAAAAAGAAAAAAAAGCGTCGTGTCTGAATAAACAGAAACCATTTTTTATCACGGGCGATAGTCTGCAGGTGGCAATTTTTAATCTAGAACCAAAAACTAAATTTATTTCCAAAGAAGAACGGCGAATCTAGTAAAGTACGTAGGATTTTTAAGAAATATTAATTTTTTCGAAAATTGCGAACATTGTTCATTTCCTATTAAAAAAGCCGCCAAAAATAATTATAATTCAACGAATTCTTAGAATCCTATGTACTTTACTAGAAAATACCATTAGAAAGCTGCTGTTAAAATTTGAAGTTGATTGGGCCAATATTGAAGACGCCACGGTATCGCCCGATAGGAAAAACATAGTTTTGAGAAAACGATTTGAAAGTTTTTTTTTTTTTCATACTTTCTTCTCTAAATAAAATTCTAACAATAACGAAAACATTTTATGTTAATTGTGATAATTAAAAAAAATAAATAAATAGATTTTTATCCTTTTCGTTCTTAAGATTATTTTCGCTTTCTGTTAGAAGTGGGGATTTTTTCTTTTTAGCACAGTTTCTCCCTCCCTCCATATTCTTTATTTTACTTCCATGGCCATTAGTTGAGCTATTTACTCTAACCATCCAAGGTGACCAGGTAGTTCCCCCACGCAGCCTATATATATATATATATATATATATATATATATATATATATATATATATATATATATATATATAATAAATGGGAAAGGTTTTTTATAGGTTAAAAACTTTCTCTACTCAGCTAAGATGCTTTGATGTTTTTAAAGAATAAACTTCGAACCCACAGCCACTATCCGTATTTCAGACAATAACATTGTTGTTTGGCCAAATTGAGAGTGAGGCCAAGTTTGTTTTATAAGGTAATGGAGGTGAAAAAAAATGGCTGAGTATCAAATATTAGTCGATATCTGTAAACATTAAAATAAAATATCCTCTACTTGTTACTACGTTATATTTTCACAATTTAATACGGAATGATTAAATTCGATGCCTAATAATAAATTTATATGTTCAAATAGATCTAATGAACATAAAAAAGTAGAGAGAGAACGAATTCAGATAAGGTCGTAAGAATCAAATGTGTGTAGAGAGTAAAAAACGGAAACAGAACTCCTGTTCTAGGCTATTATCAAGCCTCAGAATAGTTATAAACTCCAATTTAAGAATGAAAAAGATTTAATCGCCTACTAGGTAAAGTGGAATCCAATTCTGCTTAAGTTTTTGACAGCCCGATAGAAAGGTAAGAACTGTCTTGCGGGATCAGAACTCCAGCCCTAGGCTTTTATCAAACCTTTAGAATAGTTATAATAACCAATTTAAGAATGACAAGGATTCACACGCCTACTGGGTAAAGTATAATCAAATTCTGCTTACGATTTTTAGAGCCCTACAGAACTCTAAGAAATGTCCTGCGGAAACAGAACTCCAGTCCCAGCCTATTTATTATCAAGCCTCCAAATAGTTATAATAACCTATTTAATAATGACTAGGATTCAAACGCCTACTGGGTAAAGTATAATACAATTCTGCTTAAGATTTTTAGAGCCCGACAGAACAGAAAGAACTGTCCTGCGGAAACAGAACTCCAGTACCAGCTTATTTATTATCAAGCCTCCGGATAGTTATAATAACCAATTTAAGAATGACAAAGATTCAAACGCCTACTGGGTAAAGTATAATCCAATTCTGCTTAAGATTTTTAGAGCCCAACAGAAGAGTAAGAATTATCTTGCGGAAACAGAACTCCAGTCCTGTCCTATTAATTAAGCCTCCGAATAGTTAAAATAACCAATTTAACCAATTCTAATTTAATTAATGACCAATTTTGCTTAAGATCTTTACTGCGGAAACAGAACTCCAATACCAGCCTATTATCAAGCCTCCGAATAGTTATAACCAATTTAAGAATGACAAGGATTTAAACGCCCACTGGATAAACTAGAATCCAGTTCTTCTTGAGATCTTCCCAGCCCGGGTGTATGGAAATAACTGGCTTATGGAGCTGTACCTGCAGTATTAGGCTATTATTTAGCCACCGAATTGTTGTAATAACCAATCTAAGGATGAAAATGATTTAAATTCCTACCAGATAAAGTGGAATCCAATTTTGCTTGTGGCTTTTTCAGACCGGATGGAAAGAACTGGCAGATGAAGGCAAACAGCCAGACCTCGGATATAATCTAGTTTCCGAGTGGTTATTATAAGTAAGCTAGGGATGAAAAATATTTAAACTCCTACCGGGTAAAGTAGAATCCAATTCTGCTTGAGATGTTCACTGCCCGGGAGCACGGTAAGAACTGGCCTTTGGAGGCGGACCGCCTGTTCTAGGCACACCGGGCATGCGCGCCACCTCCACTTGAAACACGATATCTTCCGATGTAAGGCCTTTTCTTTTTTCGACATGGATAAAGCCCGTGGTTATTTACAAAAACGTTTGAACATTAAACAGAAATAATTTAGGGGTATTTTCGTTTAATGAATTTACATTGGTGTTGCAAATGTTTGGAACGTTGCATTTATTGCCTTATTATCTTCAATGTGCATTTGTGCTTTGCTAAGAATGAATCACAACTGGCGAACTGGTCTATTTCGGTATTTATGGCTGGTTCTTTTACTTTTTCACTTCTATACATAAAGCTTCGTTCGCTTAGAAATTTTATTTTATTTTCACAATTTCCTTGCATTAACATAAAGAAAATCTTATAATTTTTAAATAATATGTTGGTAATTTAAAGTTAAATAACATATTTGAATTTCAGTAGATTAGATATCATCTAATAATTTAGTTATTTTATTTTATTAACGGAAGAATGGGCAACCTAGGGTTTGTGTGTTGGCGAAAATATTTTAATAAATTAGATTTTACATGTATGTCAATAACATATCTGAAAATGTTTATGGCCAAATAAATACATAGGTAGATTTTATTTATTTATTAGGATATTCGTTTGATTGTTCTATAATTTTTTAAATTTTTATTGTGCTAATATTTATCGTGTGTACTTAAAAAGCTATTTATTTCTGCTATACTCAAAAGACTATTATTAACAATTCACCAACCTTTTGTTATAAAATGCTTAACTTATTTAGAAGCAATGAAAATATTCATTCATACATTCATTAAGGGCATTTTCCTAAATTTTAAATATTTATTATTGGAATATGCTCATTAACTTTAAAACAGAACATATATACAAGAATTTTAATCCCTAATTGCATTTTTATCATTCAAGCATCTGTAAGTTCTGTTCTTGTAAAATTGTTTTAACAAGTTGACTCAAGAATTAAAAAAACAGTTCAGGTAAATAGCTACGAAACAGGTTCGAGGTAGCAGCTTTTCAGAAAACACCGTTACTTTTAGTTTGGAATATTATTTAGCTACTTTCGTTGAAAGAAAATCCAAATGTTGCCGCTCAGGTGAACACTTTAGTTTAAAGTTGTGTTCAGGTAAGCCCTCAATTCTAATGAACGATTGCTTCTTTTTTATAGCGAATTTCGTTGCAATGAGGGACAAAACTTTCTGCCGTATTTACATTCAAGATTTTGTCTGGAGTAATGGTTTCTTATGGGGGGGGGGCAATAATACGAAAGCGTGCTTGCTTTTGATCTCACTTCAAAAAAATTTGAGATGAAGCGAGAGATAACTAGACCGTCCGAACGCCATTAATCACGCTCGGGTATTTGCTTGGAAATCATGGAGGAGCTTTTTCGTGAAAGTATTTTGGCTAATACGTTTAGGGAATTTCAAGCAAATATTACAAAACGTAAGAAAAAGCACTGGTCGGTGAGAGAGTGGATCCCAAAAGGAGGAATTTGGGGGCAATAAATTTATTAGATTTGGAACTGCGATGATTTTTACACCCTATTTCCAATGACGAAAGAACAGTTTGATTTTCTACTGAGAATAGTGTCCCCTCAAATCACAAAATCTGGGTACTCTTTCAATACATTTTTTTTTTTTTTTTTTAATAAATTATGAAATACACACGCTCTTTATACAAACAGTTGTCTAGTTTTATGAATTCCCGAATTCTCTGCGATTTTCTACATTGTTTGCAAGATGGATCATATAAAATCCTCTCATTTGCTTATAATTCTATAAATTTCAACGTTCGTCGTCTTGGAGTTTAATTACGCAAGACGATGACTCCGACATTTCTATTTTTTTTATTCTAAAAAAGAAATAATTGGAGAATTGAGATCCCAGATAAGACTGGCGAGATTCTTGTTCGAGCTTAAAAATCAAACATGTCTAATACTGTTCGTGAATTTGCTTGACAACCGATGAAGCCAGAGGCAAACTCACGCCACCTCGTTCAGAAGACGCAATTCCACGGATTCCAGGATCACGCTTTCGTTTCACTGCCCCGTTAAAATGGGGCTTCAGATAGAATAATAGAAACAGTAAATAATTTTTAATTATTCTTCATATATGTAAGGATATAGGCAGGATATCTTGGAAATATGATAATAGAATAAAAAATAGCTTTAGTCATATTAAAGAGAAATTAAAATTAAGGGAAATTAAATACAATATCTACAAAATTGACTGCAATAGCTGTGATAAATCATATTTAGGGGAATCGGAACAGTTACTTCGAAAACGAATTAAACAGCATGCGCAAAGTATTGATAAGGGAGAGAATAAAACAGCGTTGGCTTATCATGCTATAAAATATAAACATAGTTTTGATTTTGAAAATATTAGCACATTAGGCAAAGAAAGAAATAGATTGAAAAGAAGAATTAAGGAAAATATCCATATTATAAAAAATAGAAAGAAAGTGGCAAATAAAAAAACTGAAAAACTACATTTGAATACGATTTTTATTAATTTATTTGACAAAAAGTAAAAATATGTTTTAATTACAAGGTGGGAAGATGGTTTTAATTTTTAAGACTATATTTCTTCTGGAAATTAATTTAAAATTTTAAATGTATGACAAATCGATTATGGATCAGCTGACTATATTTCGCCATGTTGGATTCTTTCAGACCATGATCAGTCTAGACGTGGGCGTACTGGTGGAAGGTTGTCCTCCTCAGATTGAGGCTGTAAGTTTTATATATGTAACGTTTTCCCCTGAAGAGGCACCAAAAAAGGTGTGAAACATGTAGGGAGGTAATAAAGTTGGTGAAAAGTTGTGGTAAAATTTTTTATTATTTGACCTTCCGCCTACCACGAAAATAAGTAAATAATTTAGTTTTGATATTTCGTGATAACTCCTCCTCCAAATACATTTAAAACAAAATGCAAGACTTGAATCGCCGCAATGTACAGGAAGCTGACAGTATCAACCACTAAGCGGAAATTATTCTCTCCACCACCTAGACTTCGGAGATTCTTAAGGAGAAGTCTGTTATTGTTACAATCATAATGATTTGTAGATAGTTATCCGTTGAGGTGATAAGCAGCGAGGGAATAGCTGTAATTCGGCAAGGAAATCAACAATACGATTTTTTTCTGTATTAAGGACATTTAATTCAGATTTATAAATGCGTACACATCTACTTAATAAGCAACAATATAAATTACAAAATCTACAAAGCATTTCTCCTATCTACTCCAATATTTTTCACAAACTCTCCGGACCCCCTACCTAGTATTTTCCCATTTCCTCTTTACCGCCTCGGTGTCCTTCCATTAGCACCTTTCTCCTTTTCCTGCCATAAAAGCTCTTTGATCTTTGCCGACCTCTCCTCACCACTTCTTGTTCTTTAGTTACATATACCAAAGAAGAATCCAGCTAGCGAAAATACTATCGATTTCCCAGTCGTTCAGTTTAAAGCCCACCACCAGTTGCGACTGGCATTGAAATCAACTATTACTTTAATTTTGACCAGCCTTCAAATGTGCAACGCACAACATAAGGCAGTCCTGTCTCTCTCCCACCCCATGGGCATATATAAGGGGAGGGGAGCTGAGGGGGCTGGAGTCCCCCCCCGAAATTTTGATTTGATCGGTAACAATTTTATAAAACCCTTAAAAATAAATTAAATAAGATCATTTAGTTCATAAAAAATATTCTATTTTGAGTGTAATAGCTTTTTAGTTGGCTAAAACTCTTCTAAGATCTAAATAATTAGTATTCCATACACCGGAAATGGTCTCAGCCCCCCCCCCCCCCCGAAATTTTCCCAGCCCCCTCCGAAATTATTTCCTATATACGCCCATGCCCACCCCGCAGTGTTTAATCTCATTGCAGTTGCACTTGCGCAGTTTTTCGTTTACTTCTTTTATTTTATTTTTTGGTTTTTCCTCGTTTAGGGGGAAAAAGGAAGAAAAAAAAGGAGACATAGCTTCTTTCTAAATTTTTACTATGGTCACTTAACTGTTAACTTCGGTCTTTTTCCACCCGCCGGCACTCATTGGTATGTACGTAGTATCTTAGTTATTAATTAAGATTAAATATATTATTATTGTCTGTGCATTTGTACTTACTTCATTTTAAATTTTTAAGTTTTGGATTATCTGTCCATACTCTGAACTAAGTTCTAGGAGGAAACTATTATTCACTTGCCTGTTTTTTAATGTTCTGTTACTTATTGGTGTTAACAACAAAATTTTATTGGTTTAACAATTCTGTTTTGCATTTGTGTTTTATCTTTTAGCTGATGAAGGCTACCAAAGAGTAACCGAAACGTCCTTAATACAGATTTTTACGAAAATCGAATCGATGCTTTCCTAGCCGAATCCTAAATATTCCCTGACTGCTTATTAAAATCATGTATTTCATTAACTTATCTTTTGTTTTAATAAAAAAAAATCACTTCACAATTTGTCACAACTGAACCCACGATCTTGAAGATTTCAAAACAATAGATATTGGCAAGTCTATTTTTTTCTACCTTTCTTCATTTCCTTTTTAATATCATCCACTCAAAACGCTCCAAAGGTACAAAGCAGAATGAAACAATTTGAAAAACAGAATATATTTAAATTGATGCAATTTTCTTCTTTTTTTAAAAAAAATCACGAGACACGAGATATTTCCTTGGCGTTTTCGGCTGATGAGCCATTCGGCGTCCAGCGTCCCAAAAACACCCCCAGGTATGGAAATCTGGGGGACAGACGAGGGATAATATAAATAACTTTCCTTTTATATCATGCATATATATCACCAAAAAAACTAATATTGAAAAAAAACAGGCCAAGTTCCAGGCTTATGAAGGTTATGATATAGTATTGGGCCAAATTTTAGATCCTTAATACGTTGTCAACAACCTCATTATAAACCTCTCACTTATTTGTGAATTTCAAACTCGTCCAGTTTTCGTTAAATGACAACCGCTATAACGGATTAATTATAAAATTCCTGGCATTTAGAGATTCAGGCCCTTAGGGTAAAGATTCAGGGTTACTATAAACTCTGAGTTCACTTAAAACAACCGGGTTTGTACGAAGTCTATGTGAGTTAAAACAGCCACCATTTAACGAAAACTGGGCAAGTTGGTAATGCACAAATACGTCAGAGGGTATTATTAGGTTCTTGACAAGGTACAAGGGCCTAAAACTTGGCCCAATACTATGATATCATAACTTACCTGTTTTTATGGGACGCCTGGAACTTGACGTATTTTTTTTCAACGTTAGCTTTTTCGGGAGCATATCAATACTGTATGTAAGTTAATTTAGAGTTGGCTTCGACGACGGATGTCTTGAGGACGATGAACTTCTTTTGCATACAACGCATTCAATTCCTTTTTTAGTCATAACAAGTGTTCGCTTAACTCCGCTCATCATATGTAAGAAGTGTGCCCCGTGAGGTGCTGCCACCTAGCGGTGTGCCCGGGAACTACTTGCCCGCGGCAGTACGAACTGCACGCAAAGACAAGTTGGGAAGATATAGTCACAAAGCAGACAAAGTGTGGAGCATCTAAGTTTTTCTCTCCCCAAGTTTTACACACCAATGATGGAGGAGTAAACATCTAAGCCACCCAGGCCGAGCGAAGGGAGCAGGAAATGGTGTTGGCCAGCCCACCAGGATTGGAGAAACAAGAAAATGCAGCACATTACAGGGCTTATACATTATGCTTAAACACATAATCGTCAAGACACCAGGTACCTCTCTTAATTTATCATTTATGAAGATCCAGCAAAACCATTCAACAATTCAACCATCAGCAGCAGCACATCATTCCCATGTTCAAAATTTAACTAACTCAATAACATAAATATGTTCCTGTTTTTGGCCTACACCCCCCATAGAGTTATGCATAAGTTAAAATAAATTCTGATTTCAAATTACCATCTACACAAATCTCTGCAGTCCTTCACCACCAGTGGTCTACTCTAAACCATATAAAAAATGGTAGAGTGACCACACTCGTAAACAACAAGAACAATCATTACATATTTACGTACCGATAAAAAACAAATTACGGGACTGCAACCGCTGTCATCGCAAGAAACGAATCTTATCCCATAAGATTAACCGACTCCACTACTGTATACACAGCAGAACAACAAGCAATACGTTTAGCACTTAAAAACATTGAAGACACTGATAAGGACCTGATAACAATATGCACTGACTCACTAAGTTCATTACACTCCATGACAAACATTTACAGCACACAAGCTATCGTTATTGAAATTTTTACACATCTATTCACACTACAAACAAAGAACAAACAAATCACCATTTTTTGGTTACCTGGGCATGAAGGAATCTTACTGAACACAACAGTAGACTACTAGCAAAAACTGTAGCTCTCCTACACTATTTTTATTAATCTATTATATTAAGTTTTGTAAAATTCATTGGTATATTATTTCACGTTTCATGTTATTATTATTAACTGGCGCACATATTTATAAAATATATTGACGTATAATGTATAAATATATTACATCATTTGTAAAATGTACTAATAGGCAGAAATGAAGGAGGGTCCTGGATGGAGGGCCATTTTTTCCCCCTTAATAAACACGCTTACACTTTTAGAATATTTTTATGGACCCACACATTGTCCACTTTAAGCAAACCATTTGCCATAACTGCTTTCTACTAGTTTTGTTTTTTAAAATTGCCCCTTCAAACCCAACAAATTTCGATACTGAAAATATGTAAGTACAGATTGATAGGCATAAAATTTGCTCCAGATAAAATGTTTTAAAACGAAGGATATATTATAAACCCTGTCCAGGGGCAGTTTCGTTGGAGTTGGATGCGCTCCAAAAACGTATAAAAATAACGTCCCCGTTGCCTTATCTTTATGTGTTCTACATTCTGATGAATGTTTCGAGTATATCCTAATTTAATAATAATTCTCATATTAAGCTCTATTAATCAGATTCTTTAAGCATAAATAGTCCGGCCATGTTTGACTAGTAGATGGAATGTCTAGAACGTTATCTCTGGCTTAATAGAACTTTTTGTTAAAGCAATAAATAATATAAATAAAATTCCAATCCCAGGAACTGAGCCATCATAGTGCCAAGTATTTGCTTTGTTATGCATGAATAACATTCATTTTTGCAAGGATAAATTCTACAAAGAAGAGGCGGGTATAAAAGGAAACCAACTGATTATAGTGTAGATGGAGATAGTTAGCCGCTGTAGAGATACGAAGACAGGTATAGTTGGGATTCGGCTAGGAGAAAAACGTCAGACTTTCAAAAAGAAATCTGTATTTTGGACGTTTCGACTGCAACAATGGCAGCCTTCTTCAGCTAAAATATATATACAACTTATAAGTAACGAAATTGTACAACTAGTAAGTAAAAGAAGGCAGAAATGAGCGGAGTATATATATCAATACAATAAATTTTAACCAATCTTATTTTTAAAACCAATGAAAATACAGTAGTTGGAAAGTAAACAGCATGTAGAAAGTGTTAGTAAAAACAGTACAAAAAAAATTAAACAGTAAAAACAACGAACATTTTTTATGTAGTGAAAAACAAAATCTATTTTATAAGTGAAAACAATTTATAACAATTAATATATAGATACATACCACTAGAGAATGCCTAGGGGGGAGGGAGGAAGACCTTGATGACAACTTAGGTAACCATGGTTGAATGTATGAGGGACAGCAACTACACAGGGGGTTTTATAGTTTTGACTGGGGGAGGGGTGAGGAAGCGGTAAGTCGGTAAAGATGAAAGAAGAGCAATTGCTGGGTTGTAATTGTGATTGGGATTTTATTTGTTTTATAAGCCGGTTTATGAGGTTGGGGGGGAATTGTTTATGAGGTTGGGGGGGAATTGTCCCCCCCAACCTCATAAACCGGCTTATAAAACAAATAAAATCCCAATCCTTCAATGCCACCTCCCCCAATACCTCCCCCAATACCTCCCTCGAATCCTCCCTCCAGATATTTCGTTCCCTGACATACACACCAGGACTGACTGAAAAACTCACAAAGACTTTAAAAAAAGCCCTCCCGTCACTAAACTTTGGGTTAAAAACCACAAACAAACTAACTACATTGTACACCAAACTCAAAGATCCCATTCCCTATGACTGCACTACTCACTGCGTTTACCAAATATCCTGCCAAACCCCCTCCTGTAATGCAGTATACATAGGTGAAACCAAAAATTATATTCACTCCCGCATAACACAACACAAACGAACAGTAAAAAACAAAGAAATCCACAAATCCGCCCTCGCAAAACACGCCATAACAAAAAAACACACTTTCAACTTTGACGACACAAAAATACTTTCCACAGAACGAAACACCAAAAAACGACAGATTTCCGAATGCGTCCACATTAACTTAAACCCCAACAACATTAATTACAAAACCGACAAACAAAACATCTCCCCTGCCTACTCCGCCGTCTTCCATAAATTGTCCTGACCTCCTTTTTATCTTTGTTCCCAGGCTCCAGACAATTTTTCTACCTGTGTGTCCCAAAACTCTTAACACCTTTACAACCCGCTTTTACAACCCAGCAATTGCTCTTCTTTCATCTTTACCGACTTACCGCTTCCTCACCCCTCCCCCAGTCAAAACTATAAAACCCCCTGTGTAGTTGCTGTCCCTCATACATTCAACCATGGTTACCTAAGTTGTCATCAAGGTCTTCCTCCCTCCCCCCTAGGCATTCTCTAGTGGTATGTATCTATATATTAATTGTTATAAATTGTTTTCACTTATAAAATAGATTTTGTTTTTCACTACATAAAAAATGTTCGTTGTTTTTACTGTTTAATTTTTTTTGTACTGTTTTTACTAACACTTTCTACATGCTGTTTACTTTCCAACTACTGTATTTTCATTGGTTTTAAAAATAAGATTGGTTAAAATTTATTGTATTGATATATTTACTCCGCTCATTTCTGCCTTCTTTTACTTACTAGTTGTACAATTTCGTTACTTATAAGTTGTATATATATTTTAGCTGAAGAAGGCTGCCATTGTTGCAGTCGAAACGTCCAAAATACAGATTTCTTTTTGAAAGTCTGACGTTTTTCTCCTAGCCGAATCCCAACTATACCTGTCTTCGCAACTGATTATAGTGTTTCAAGATTTGGTGAATGTTTTTGTAAATCTCATATTTTTCAATATTTATTGCCTTTCAGTCCAGGAAACGAATGCTCAGAAACAGCTATAAACGGAAATGCTTGGAACACAATTTTTGACTTCATAATTTTCATTGTTCCCGTAGCCCTTGAGCCGGGTGGGGGGGGGGGATAGAAGGCCGGGTTCTAGCTTAGGAGACCATGTGACCTAGCGAAATGAATGAATGAAATGAATGAAAAGTTTTATTCTTATTCCGGGACACAAGTCCCATAGGAATAATTTTAAAATTACAAAATAATTGCGAATTTTACGTATAAACTTAAAAACTAATAAATGCTATCAGTATCAGTATATAGTGTACAGCTTCAATATAGACTAAGGGGTGGGTAAAACTTGGAGGGATAGAAGGTGGTGGAAGAGTCGGGATTTCAAAGTTTCTAGGTTGGTAGAATGGTGGACAGACAGAGGTAAGGAATTCCATAGCGAGGTGGCACGGGTGACGAATGATTTTTCGAATATTGCTGTTCGGTGGGGAGGAATATAAAGATCGGAAGGACGAGATCGGGTATTACGGGAGTGAACCGAGGATTTAAATTTAAGAAGTTGAAAAATATAAGAAGGTCTACGGGATTGAATTACTTGGTAAAGGACTGAGCCGAAGAAGTACTGTCGACGACAAAGAGGGAATAGCCAATTTAGCTCCAGGTAGAAATGTGATTTGTGGGAATCTCTGGGGATCCCGAGGATAAAACGAATGAAACAGTTCAAGAGGCGTTTGAGTTTTGCCTCGAGATCGCCAGAAAGTCCACCGTACACCAAACAACCATAGTCAAACTGGGGGAATAATAGGGAGGTTACGAGGAGTTGACGGGTCTTTGTTGGGAGAGGTTGAGCTGTCTCAGGATAAATATGGTATTACTATACCATAAATACTCAGATAAAAATGACTATTCCATAACAAATGAAAGCGGATTAAATTTGCTACAAGTCCTACCCAGTCAAGTTTATATCTGTAGTTTTCAAGACATCCGCTCTTAAAAGACTGTAATTTTGAAAAAAAAAAAAAAAAAAAAAACACTTTTGCTGCACATTTGTTGCCCTTTTTGACCAGATACCTCTTTAACGATGCACACAAAAAATTAATGCCGGTGATAGGGTTGTATTACATCCTTCAATAATATATATTACTTCACTATTTCATGTATTTTCCTTCAAACGTTAAAACAATTTCAGAGTTCATCGTGAAATCTGAAATTTGGCAACAAGTGTCCACTAATGTCTCTTTCAATTTTTCACCATTTCCAGTCAAAGTACTGTCCGAAATATGCTCCATTTTGTAAACATAGTGAGTACTGGACGTGTGAATAGCACAGAACCGTGTGAGCCCACTGACCAGTTACTCATACTCAATTAAAGAAAGGGAAGAAGAAAACCAAGACGAGGATGGAATGTCCTTCCTCCCTTAAGAGAGCAAGAAAATGACTCCCTACTATTGTAATGTTTTATGTTAATTCACTTTTCTATGCGAATACACTTAATTTTCATTTAATATTTGTGGTTTTCAACACCGTCCAAACGCTTTATAGACACTCACGTGGTCTTAGCAAAACCATTGCCAATAGTATAATGGTCTAGATCTTCTTTAATTGAGTGCGAGGAACCATGTCAGAGAGCCCTGGATTCTTCATTGCCTGGACTTTCAATACAATATGTTTGTAATAAAACTTAATACATTTCATGCGCTTGTGTCAAATTGCGTTACTTTAATCGATAAACATCAATTATTTGTAGCTGAGGAAATCCTTTATAAATTTACGTCAGAATCTATTTTGCAGAAGATTTATTAGGCTTTCAAATGATCACACTCCAGTTAACACGATTTCATAACAGTTGTCCAAATATTTAAGAAAATAACAAAACTCTCCACGTGGTTGATTCTCGTGCGGGAGATAAGGGTTCGAGTCCCACCTACAGCAGAAATCTCTCGAAAAAAAAATTAATACTGCCTCTAGTTTAAAAGTAACTGGATTTTATACACCTTCATTTTGACGAATCCAATCCGCGTATTGAAATACCCAAAACTAAAATTGTAGTGTTATCCAAATTTATCATAAACCGTTTAATATATCACCCTGAATGTTGTTTCGTTCGATTCCCTCACCAATAACACTATAAACAGTTTTTTTTTTGGTTGGATTTAAGGCGTGTCAACCTTGGAGGTGATTAACGCCAGTATAAACAGTTTACCTGGAATCCTATTGACACGAAACCGATAGCGTATCACGAATACGATTTCGCCGAAAAACCCGTGCTCCGGTTTGCGGATTCTACTAGTTAAAAGAGACCGTCCATAGGCCTACCCTGCATTCAATGGTAACCTGCAAATTGGCAAATCAGGTCGCTGGAGCATAGGTCAAGAATCAGATTCCTGTACAGTATCTGCCCCTCTGGGCTATGTGGACTGATATGGGAACGTCATATATGTATGTAGCAAATGTATAATATATAAATACGAATTTAAACGAGCTGTTTTTTTCGTGTTATGTGGTTTGAAATTTAGACATTTAGACCAGGGCCTGGCGTTGGTTTAGGTCTTAAGTCACGGACTCTTGGACTTGTGATCTTCATTAACAAAAGTGGATGGATCATTATCAGGGCCTCGCATTCTTTTCGTGTTTAAGTCACGGACTCTTGGACTGGGGTTCGGCATTAACTAAAGTAAAGCGGGCGGATCTTTACCAGGGCCTCGCGTTGGTCTAGTATTTGAGCCATGGATTCCGACAGAAGAAATCGTCATTAATCGTAATTGTTTTAAAGACAACTTAATAAGGTCCTGGTCCTTCAGGTGCTTCAATCGAGTATCGTTCTTGATCAAAAATCATATATATATATATATATATATATATATATATATATATATATATATATATATATATATAGCACAGTTATTTGCTTGGATTTCATTCTTTGTCTAAGAATCAAAGCTTACATTGTTTTTCATTTCTGACAAGAAGCTTGTGGGCTGTCATTCTAACAATAGCTTCGCCAGCCGACGATGCAACATTTCTAGCTCTGACAGAAAGACGGGTGAAAAATTTACTGAGTTCTGGAGCAAGCTACGAATAGTTGAGTTTAGGTCGCGACCCGAATCTGGGACGCCGACTATTTTGAGGCAGTCGCCAATACTCCATTTACATTTTGGCATTTTGTTTTGAGTTACTAAAAGCAATAATTGGCATTACTTCCACAGTACAGACAAAAGGAAGCTTTTATGGATGTAGAATACTGCGTTACATCAAAATCTTGATGTGATCTTGACCAAATCTATTATGTTTTGAGAAAGATCTGACAGTCCAATATTTTTAAATTAAATGAGCTATAAACAAAGTTACAATATATTTTAACAAAAAGTCTTTGTCTCAAACTCGAGGCGAATTAACGAACCGAGTAACGAAATTGTCCCGACCTAAAAAGGAGACCCGTTCCTGAATTTTCCTAGATCCGGCCTTAAGTAATGTTGCCAACTGGAGAGGAACGTGAATTCGGTTACAGGTGCTCAAGCCATAAAGATATTAACGAAATAGGGTCGTATTTTAAAATTTATTTTCGAGTAAATAACTAATACCAATTTTCCTCATTTTTAGACTTTATTACAGGGATCGAAACAGTTATTTTTTTATTGAAAACGTTATAATTTAACTGTAAAAAAAACATTTTATGTGCATGAAAAATTGTGTACATGAAAATAAAAGTTAAAATAATACTTTTATTTTTTTCACTGTGAAATAAAAGTTTTAAGTATTTTAATCAAGAATTTTTAGGTTTCGTTGGTTTATAATACCTGGAATACTAGGAAGAAAGAAAATACACACTTTCATACCTATTTTAGCTAGCACTTATCCTACAAGGAAGCCCACCCACTCAAATAAGTGTTGAAAGAGATTTTTCGACCCTACAGTATATATTAAATGATTATAAATATAATCTAAATTCCACAAACTTACAAGATAAATTATTGTAAAAATTGAATTAATTCTTCAAAATAAGTGAAATGTTCTTTGTTTAAAGATTTATTTTTGTTTATTTAATGAAATAAATTTGTTGATACAAAAAATAAACATTAGTAGCTTTAGTTTATTTCTTTAAACTTTTTCATATTAAGTATTTTAATAACAATTACTTTAAACATTTTATTTTTTAAGTTAAAAATTAACAGTTAAAAAAAACTTTTTTAAAAAAAGTTTAAACCCAAGAAGTTATTTTATAACTTTTACTTTTTCAAAATGAAAATAAAAGTTAATAATTATTTTTGACCTCTGCTTTATTAAGTTATGTTATTCCCATTACACCGGATTGTTAATAAGCTTTCGAGTAACCCAAATTCTAGTTAATTTTAAAAACATTGTTTTATTATTGCTTTTTCAAAGAGCAATAAATCCTATACAAAATTTATATAATTCAAATAAACCTTTTCTCTGTACATTGCAAAGAATCAACTCTTTTCATGATATTTTTTCGTTTCATACACCAGTTACACCCCAAAAGTGTTTTTTTCAAACATCTGTGGCTTCAGCAAACTTTCGTCCGCAATGGGAATAGCCATGGCTGAAGGTTTATCATTAGAATTTTGTCACTCTTTTTTTCTAAGTATCCTTGGCTAAATGCTTAAGCTTTTAAAGAAGACAGAATATAAATAATAACCATAGTTATGAGTGATTAAATAATTTTAAATGACAAATTTGCTGTAACGAACTTGCAAGGGAGCGAATTATAGATCGTGTGTGTAAAGGAGGAGATAGAAAACAGATAGCCTTGACTTTCCAGTCGTCTTAGTTTTCATAAGACAAGAAACGCGATGACACAATCCAGGTGTAAAAATGTTGACGATTCATAACCCATAGGTTACAAATAAAGCAGATGTTTATGTTGTAGGTATGTATTACCTGTTTGTGGGTCAGAAGGTCCCAACAATAAACAAAACAAACAAATATATATATATATATATACTAGCTGTTTCTCGGCGTGCCATGCTACACCTACTTTCTGCATATAGAAAAGCCTAAATAAATTAGAAGCCAAATAAGTAATATTAAAATCTAATAACACGAATCCGTAACTGTTATGAGCCCGTGGCCTCCCAACTGTGATTCCTAGACGACTTTGACCTAACCTATAACACCCCCCGTATCAAGACATACATGTATGCCAAGTTTGGTAAAAATCGGTCTAACGGTGTGGATTTAAAAAAAAAAAAAAAAAAATACAGACAGCAGATGGTAGACGTTTTTACCCTGCCCTATGGCAATCCCCTGATCAAGACCGGCCTGTGTGCCCAGTTGATCAAAATCTGTGAAACGGTGTAGGTTTGTATAAAGAACAAACACACAGACAGATAGATGGTAGCCGTTTTGACCTAGCCTATGGCAATCGCCGTATCAAGATCTACCTATGTTCCAACTTAGGTCAAAATTGGTCGAACGGTGTGGATTTTTATGGGGAACAAACATACAGACAGGCAGCTGGTAGATGTTTTTGACCTAGCCTACGGCACTCCCCAGATTAAGATCTACATGTGTACCGAGTTTAGTCGAAATCGGACGAACGGTGTGGATTTTTATAAGGTATAAACATACAGACAAACAGCTGGTAGACGTTTTTGACTTAGCCTACGACACTCCCCAGATTAAGATCTACATGTTTACCGAGTTTAGTCAAAATCGGACGAACGGTGTGGATTTGTATAAGGGACAAACATACAGACAGACAGCTGGTGGATTTTTTTGACCTAGCCTAGGAGATTTCTCTTATCAAGACCTACCATTATTCCAAGTTTGGTCAAAATCGGTCAAACGGTGTGGATTTTTATAAGAAACAAACAAACAGACAAACAGAAAAACAGACAGACACTTGATTTTTATATGTATAGATATACAAATTTGAACCACCGTTATTTTCGGTCTCTAGGGGTTCTGAAACGCAAAATTTTCTAGTCGGCACTTCCGGATTGTTTCATGAGATCGACCTTATAAGCGGGGTTCCTCCCCGCGCTAAGGTTTCTCTAATAAGAACCTATAAAAACGAAAATGTCTTCAATATTTACCCTGGTAAACTAGGTGTCAGAGGACCTCAAAACTCACATTTTACTTAAATATTTAAACTTTTCCCGGACCCCCCTCTATCTTAAAGGGTATTACACACACCCAAATCTCTCGGTGGTCCCAGCCCCTCCTGAAATTATTTCCTATATACATTCCTGCCACCTGGGTCATTGCTGTCTATTTATATCTGTGAAATTTAAAGCCGATTGACCTAAGCATTGTATGGAGGAGAGTCTAATATTTGTCTTATTTTGTAGGCAAAATGAAATAAAGATAAGGGGTACAACACTTTCTGGCGTTATTTCTAATGGTCTCCAACGACAGGCTTTGAATATCACAAAAAGAAACATGAATGT
The DNA here is from genome assembly GCA_946811695.1 of Gonocerus acuteangulatus. NCBI lineage: Eukaryota > Metazoa > Arthropoda > Insecta > Hemiptera > Coreidae > Gonocerus > Gonocerus acuteangulatus. The sequence goes on from OX328132.1 coordinate 27,412,853, forward strand.
CCATTAGGTTTGGAATGATCTTTTAACCTTTACAGTCCGTTAAAATGTTTAGTGGAATGAAATTCACCATTCACCATGGATTAAGGCCTAGCTCCCAAATATGAATAAGTAAGCATGAGCGAGATTAGTATGATCAATTCTAATTTTCGTCGGAACCACCTTCCCTAGTATATCGTTTAATTTTTACACACTCAGTGTACGAATTTTTCGATTGTGGAAATTTCCTTCATCCACCCGTCAGAAACGTGTACATTAGCTAGAGATTTCTAGAATTCTACCAGCGAGATATAATGAGTTCCGATATGAGCTCAAATGGACGTAATACCGAAAGGGGCTACTGTATTTTTAGCCTTGTCGGGCTTGGCTCGGGCGAGCAGGGACGTTCCTTGAGATTTTTATGGAGCTCGCTAAAAATAACGTGTTTTTTTCGTCAACATTGAGCCTCCAATCTTAAAGGCCAAATCTTGGGCAGATCTTCATATCGTTTGAGCGATTAGCTTCATATAGAAATTTATTCGATTATGACTTTCTTGTTTTTATAGAAAGAGACGCTCCACATCCAAAACCAAAGCCGATAAAAAAAAAATTTAGATATGCATAATGTATAATTCGCATATGTATATATGCCCAGCGCATATGTATATGTAGGAAGCGTGAAATTATAATTGAGTAAATTAACACATTACCATACGAAAAAAATCGTAATGCTTACGTTTTCGAGTTCAAATGCTTGCACGCACTCGTTTTATAGGTTTCTTAACGTAGGAAAACGAATGAAACCATTTTAAGACGATATCTGTAACCGTTTTTAAGAAAAGTGAAAAAAAAAAAGATGTTTTAGTAACTCATTTTCGATTTGGGTACGTCATTTTCAAATATTTTTTACGTGCTTGAAATTCATCCAAACGAAGATGTTATGAAATAGCGGTAACAGAAACGTAACCATTCGAAGGCTGACTAAATTCTTTACAGAAAAGGTTCTGAAATAATTTTCGATGATGCGATGTCAATAGGAGAAATAAGTACTTAAATCTTCGAAATTGTTAGTTTTGTTCTTTTGAACGTTTTTTTTTAGTCTCTGTTTCCTTCACTTTTTAATTTTTTTTTTTTTTTTTAAATTTCATTTAACATTAAAATTTGTATTTTAGTAAAATTAAAGTCATAAAAATTAAAAACTTATTGGTAACAGTGTTTCTCTAGAGCGAACGTTGAGAAGGGGGGTAATTTCCGCTTAGGATACTGCCAGTATCCTGTTGTCGCGCCTTAAACGTCCTTATGTTTGAGATTTCATTTTATATTTTTAACGAAAGATCAAACCTTACCAATAACTGATTCTATTCCTTTACTATTGGCACTAGGAATATGAACGGAACCGCGCTAAGACGACGTAGTCCCTGTCATTCGGACTTTTTACTGGTTCAGTAAAAGCAGATCCATAGACATTGTTGTCATTTTAGGGTTCAGAGGTCTAATTTGGGGCCCTGATCTATTCTTTTAACGCATATTCATAGACATTGGAAATCTAATGTAGGATTCTGCACTATTCTATTAACGCATATCCGTAGACATTGGAGGTCTAATTTAGGATTCTGCACTATTCTATTAACGAATATCCGTAGACATTGGAGGTCTTATGTAGGGTTCTGCACTAGTCTATTAACGCATATCCGTAGACATTGGAGGACTAATTTGGGGTCCTGATCTATTCTATTAACGCATATCCATAGACATTGGAGGTCTAATGTAGGGTTCTGCACTATTCTAGTAACGCATATTCGTAAACATTGAAGGTCTAATTTGGGATCCTGATCTATTCTATTAACGCATATCCATAGACATTGGAGGTCTAATGTAGGGTTCTGCGCTATTCTATTAACGCATATCCGTAGAGATTGGCGGTCTAATTTGGGGTCCTGAACTATTCTATTGACGCATATTCGTAAACATTGGAGGTCTAATGTGGGAGCCTGCCGTCTTTCCTAATAAGCTTGTTTAATTCAATGAGTTCCAGGACGAATAAGAATCTTTTTACGGCCTTCTTGGGAATTTCAACGCGGCCAAGTAGCCGTTTCAGACTTATTACTCTGCGAATAAGTATTTGGCGTAACGTAATTTAAAACATTATGTGCCATCCATGCATTTCGACCATGCTACACGGTTATGCTACAACGTTGTGTACCCGAGATGTCTTTAGTGAGCACTGGCAACTTCAAAACCATACGATCAAGGGGGTCTCGTTCACAGATATTCTAAATAACTACTGATTAATTGTTACCCACCCTACAACAAAAATACTTGATTTCAATACATTGCTTGGTTACGCAAATTTCTTCACGCCTTTGTAACCAGCGCACAGTAGGCCGTTTCGCAGATCTAGGCGGACAAGCTCACAAGATGTTATATATACTAGCGCAAAATGTTTCAGATTCATTTAGATAATTTTATATATTTTTTTATTTATTTTATATTATTTTTTTCGAAAATGGTGAACGATTCTTCATTTTCTATTACTAAAACCGTGAAATATCATCATATCGTTATAATTCAACGAACCGAAAAAAAATCCTACGCATTTTACTAGTAAATATCATTAGGAAGGTGCTGTTATAAATTTCAAGTTGATCAAGTGAAAATTGAAGGGGCTAGAGGTTATCGCCCGATTTGAAAACAGTTTAATGTAGTAAAATGTTCATTTTTTTTCTTTTTAATTTTTTCATAATTTGTTTGAATAAAGGTAAAAAAATGTTTTTAATTTTGAAATATATCGGGACATTAGTTGAAAATCGTATTTTTGGCACATTTAAAAAATGTTCATGTTTGATTAGTTAAGGAATCATTTAAGCCTACAAAAAAGAAAATGCTATAAAAAAAAAAAAAAAAAAAAAAAAAAAAAAAAAAAAAAAAAAAAAAAAAAAAAAAAAAAAAAGAGATAAATTTATACATTTTCATCGAGAAGTTATAATGGTCTTTCTCCACTCCCTAGGCATTTTACTTGTAAATAGCATACCGAAACATACGGAATACAGATTTTTCTAATCGTCTGACGTTTTTTAGACCAAGCATTCCTGGATTTCCTAAAATACTATGGTTAGAGGCAATCACTTCTTTCGGCTCACAACAATTTCTCCCTTCACAAAGAATTATTCTGACAGTGGATGATTCATTCCTTTCGAATTATTTGTTTTCTATTATAATTGTTTGAAGCAGAGACGACTTTCAGAGCACTGGCAAGAAGCTGGCCATCGTCCAAGAGGTCTGCCGCAACCGTAAATCGCCGTTCTTATTTAAGGCCTTTGAGCCTACCAGTCACTTGCTAATCCCTATGCAACAAATTACAAAAATCTTTAATCGAAGAGTTGTATAAAAAACAGGAAATATTTTGTGTTGCCGAATTTGGGCCGAACTTAAAGCTTTTTAATAATAATGTGATAGAAGATGCTCCGTTTGATGACGAACCTCAACCTGGGCCCTCAAAAAGAACAAAAACGTAACACAATTCCATTAGCTTAACATCATTTCACTCAATAAATGCCGTCTGAGTGAATATATGTATATTCATGTTTTTAATTTACTATATACTTGAAATGCAGTCATTTTCAATACAATATGCTTCTAGGGGGTCTCCCGTGGTGTAGTGGCTAGCACCTTAGATTCATAAGCGGGAGATGGTGGGTTCGACCCCCACCGGCGCACAGTGGTCCCGATTCAGCAATCATGGTGCAAAACATCAAAAACTTAACATTTTTTTCCGGACATCTGGACCCATCCTTACGTTTTTATATTACCTAGGCACCTCCTTCGTGAAGTTAGTTTAATTTTTTAACAACCCTACGAATCGCTGTGGTCGTTCAAATATGGCGGTTCCCAACATCTGCTAGCTGGGTGTATTTCACAATTCTCATTTAAACCTAAATAAATATGTCAAGAAAAATTATTAAAAAAATGATTAGTGCAGGCGTAAATATACATGAGTGGAACTGAACCGAGTGCCAATCAGAAGTCTATTATCATTAAGTATAGTTGTTTAGGAGATGATCAAACTTAACCAATCTTAGGAGTCGAAACTTAGAACTCAAAAGGCTGTCCAAAAGTTTAGTCCCTTACGGTCACGGAGTCCTTTATGCCAGTAGGAAAGTATATGTCCCTCTTACGGGATATACAGGTTTCGACTGCAGATTCCTGCAGTTTATGAAATGAGGGGGTTGAGCGCCGAAAACCAACGCCCGGCTCTCCTCTCAACGGCCCTCCCCAGGTCCTATTCAGCTCTCTGAAGGTCCAGATATAAACCACTATCGCTTGAATAACTCTTGAGTAAACAATTGATGAAGTTATACACTGTGGTTATCACAATAAAATAATGTTTCTTGTCGGAATTCCCAATATGCATTTGTTAAGTCAACTCTTTGAATGCGTCAAAAAGTTTTGTCACTTACGGTCACGGAGTTATTTATGCCAGTAGGAGACTAAAAGTCATTCTTACGGGATATGCAGGGTTCGACTGCAGTTTATGAAGTGAGGGTTGAACGCCGAAAACTAGTGATCTCCGCTGCAAGCTGACGCCCGGCTCTCCTCACCAAGTCCTCACCAGTAGTTACACTATTGCTAGTGTAAATGTTATGTTAACATTTACCGCAGTTATTAAGAGTATTGTGTTTAATATTAGACGTACTATCAAGTGAAAATAAAATTAACCTTAACAGCTTCGAGGAATATTGCACTGATACTTAAAAATCATTCAATGAAATATGGATGGTATCCTTTAACGCCAACGGTCCATCAAATATTGGCCCATGGGTCCTTAATAATAAAGAATTCCTAGGACAGTTGTCTGAGAAGGCCCAGGAGTAATTCTGAAGAGGATCGAAAATTCTTAAGTAAGTATAATTACGTAATGTTTCATGTTAATATTTTTCATACAACATATTTTTAAATGCTATCAATGACATTATAAATAATGTGCAAGAAAATAAAAGGATGAATAGGTGGGAAACAAATGGATTTAGCTAGTACTTGTCGAAAAATATATACGTATTTTACATTAAAACCCCCTTTTCTCACTCCTTTATGAAAAAAATGAATGAATTCCACATAAAATCATCCCTTAAGCATATTTAAGCGAAATCCGTACTAAGGGGCTTGCGTTCACATGCTCTCCCCCCTCCTCTCCCCTCTAACCCCCCACTCCTTCGTGGCCGATTTTGATAAAACTAACTGAAAACATCTTTACACTCCGTCAATAAACGTTATACCAAGTTAGAACGAAATCCGTAAACTAAAACTATTTTTTGCGCCATGATTATTGAATCGGGGCCACTGTGCGGCGGCAGGAATTTTCTCATCTCAGGGCTCGTTGAGAAAATTCCTCGCTGGACCCTGGATGTCGGCGCTAATTGCCCAGATTTGTCGATGCGCCGTAGAAAAAAAAATGCTTCTAATTTTGTTGCTTTACTAAAGAAATATAGAAGTACAATGATAAAAATTTCTTGGGCACAGGTATCAGTCTAAATTTCTTAGGGTTCCCCCCCTTTACTCTCAACATACCGCATACACTGTTATTTGATACATTTAGAATGGAATCAGAAGTAAGTTGTGGCTAATAGGAACCAAAATTTTGCAAAATTGCGATCTAATAAAAATTTCACTAATTCTCATTTTGGCTCAATAGTGACTTAAAATTTTTAAAATTGGTCAAATTCATACGTTTTTGTGCTTTTTGGAATTAGTTATTGATGTTCATCGACTTTTAGGGAGGGGGTGTATCAAAAGAATTGATGAATCCAAGCTATAACTCGTAAAATGTAGGCTCACCACAGTTTTTCGCAAAATTGGAAAAAAGTGTTGTTTTTAGGCTAGCGATTGCGGCACTTTACCTGTCCGAATTCGGACTTCGACCAGTTCATTTGAAGCAGAATGTAATGTTCTTTGCTCCCTATTTGAAGTTATTTTATCCAAAATCAACGGTTTTTTAAATTATTGAAGAGAAACTGAAAAAGTGTTAAAATTTGGCGGATTTTCGCCTGCCAAAAGTTCTCCCCCCGCCGTTCGAGTTGGAAAAATTGGCTTAGCATACTCACACCATACCTAAGTATTTTAGAAAAAAAAAATCTTGTGGGGGAATTAATGTTAGCTCGACCCCCTTTTGAAGCCACTATAATATTATAGAGCCACTATATATATTGTAGAGGCTTCAAAAGTATATTATACTGGATTATTACTATAAATTACAACTACTGCAATTAGAAATTTTTCCTAAATTTTAGTAAGTAGTTACCTCATTTTAGGAAGAAGGAGTTGCAACTACTCAAGTGACTACTGACTTACGAACGAGTTAGCTATTAAATTCTCGAATATATTAAGTGCTTAACTACTAACTACATTTTGAATGTTGTTGTAAGTAAACCTCTTTTAATTCTTCATGCGCACTTGGACGTTTCGACTGCAACAATGGCAGCCTTCGAAATTCCATGGTAGAAGTACTTCTACCATGGTTACCTAAGTTGTCCTCGAGGTCTTCCTCCCTCCCCCCTAGGCATTCTCTAGTGCTGAAGAAGGCTGCCATTGTTGCAGTCGAAACGTCCAAAATACAGATTTCTTTTTGAAAGTCTGACGTTTTTCTCCTAGCCGAATCCCAACTATACCTGTCTTCGTATCTCTACAGCGGCTAACTATCTCCATCTACACTGTAATCCTATAATGACATCGACAAGGTGACCACACATCGAATATCGACCTTTTATCGACGATAGGTCGACGCTTTACTTTTGTATACGTCAAAGTTAAGAGTGTTAGAAAGAAACATTTTGTGAGTGATAAAGAAGTCCATTTTATGATTGCCATTGTTGTCCAATTTGAGAGATGCATAGAAGTCATGCATAGTTGTGGCCCACTGGGAACCTATACGTTTTTTTGTTGCTTACGATGACATCAATTAAAGTTATAGGCCAGCACATGACAGTAATTGAATCAACCTCAGCCCAAGATTTCGAAAATATCGCAACAGGAAGACGATAACGATTAAGTAAAAAAAACAGCTGCTTAAGTAAGTACTTACTTGCTGCAGTAAATAAGTAAAGTCCCCAAAACTTTTCATGTCTATTAATAAAATATATATTTTTTTTTCAAATACTTCCTTAACTCCAAAAGAAACCAAAATTTAAATAACTTAGTTCAGATAAATTTCAAACATGTAGAAAATATTTCAATTAAAACCCACGATTTTAATCACCCAAACCGAAAATTACAAGTTACAAGAAAAAAATACACTTTTCTCAAAAAACTCTTAAAAATGGTTTCTTTCCTTTTCCTTCGCGAATAAACATATAAAAATAGTACCTATAAGCATATGAACTCAAAAATGTAAGCGTTACGATTTTTGTCGCACGAAAAACAATTTCCCGGTGGATGGAGTCTTCGCTAAAACCATAATTCCGACGTACTGGTGGCTTGGAGAATTGATATCGAGAATTTTAGTATAAAAATTTACATAAAGACATACTTTTGCAGTGATAATACGTAAACACTGGACACGACACAGATCATGTGTAATTTTTTTTTTTTTTATGAGTAATCTGTGGAAGTAAACAATTACTTAATAGGACCTGGTTTTGGATCAACATTAGCACTGATTCAGCAAATGTGACACAACTCAAATATCACTAATTTTGAGTTATGACCTTGAATAACAAGTCCATTTCTTAACAACGTTTGTAAATACTGTAAATAATCACCCTAAATGCAACCTAAGATAAAAATTCAAGCACATAGGTTTTGGCCAATGGGCTTTTTTCCTATCGGTCCTTCTTGTCATTTAGACATGAACATAATAATTATAAAAAATACTTTGTGCATTGTATGATTAGCAAATAAAGATATTAAAAAAAAAAAAAAAAAAAAAAAATCCATTTCTTTCACGGAAAACATTTTTTTTTGTTTTTATTTTTCTGAAGGCATTTTATTTTAGTTTGAACAAAAATAAAAATTATGGTATTAGCGCGGTTCCTCCCCCCCCATAGGGGGAACCCCGCTTATAAGGTTGATACAATGAAACAATCCCGAAGTGCCGACTAGAAAATTTTGCGTTTCAGAACCCCTAGAGACCGAAAATGATGGTGGTTCAAATTTGTATATATATATATATATATATATATATATATATATATATATATATATATATATATATATATTTGTCTGTTCGCTCTGTAGGTCGAAGACGAATGGTCCGATTTTGATGAAATTTGGTACAAAAATCTTTCGTCTAATTTGAAAGGTCAAGTTCGTTAACCAGCAAAATCCGCCCACTGGAAGATGGCGTTTGGGGCGAAATTCGCGCAGAAAAAATCGTAATGCTTACGTTTTTGAGTTCATAAGCTTGTAAGTACTCGTTTTATAGGCTTCTTGGGCTAGCAAAACGAATGAAACCATTTTCAAGGCGATAGCTTTAACCGTTTTCGAGAAAATTGGAAAAATAGTTTTTGAATACCGTTTTTGTTTTGGGTACTTAGAATCATGGGATTCAGTTGAAACATATTCTGCATGTTCTACTTTCATTAAAACTAATATGTTGAAAGTTAAGTTACGTTTGGAGTTAAGGAAGGGTTAGAATAAAATATTTTATTAACAGACATAAAAAATTTTGGTAACTTTGTATACTTTCCTTAATATTTCGAAAAAGGTTAAGAATCTTGCGAAACGTAAGATTACCATTAGAAAGCTTACTAAATGCTCGACAAAAATGGTTCTGATGAAAGTTTTGATTAGGCGATGTCAATCGGAGAAATAAGTGCTTAAAGCTTTAAAGTAATTGATTTCGCTTATTCGAACTGTTCTTTTTGTCTTTGATTTTGGTACTTAGAATTATGGGATTCAGTTGAAACATTTTCTGCATGTTCAAATTTCATCAACACTAATATGTTGAAATTTTGGTTACGTTTGGAGTAAAGGAAGGGTTTGAATAAAATATTTTATTAACAGACATGAAAAGTTTTGGGAACTTCGTATACATTCATTAATATCTCGAAAACGGTTTGGAAATCGTGGAAAGTGAAATTTAACAGTTCGAAAGCTTGCTAAATTTTCTACAAAAAATGTTTTGAAGGAATTTTTGATGGGATGTTCATATTAGGAGATATAAGCGCTCAAAACTTAGTTAGTTATTTTCGTTTATATAAACGGATCTATTTGTGTGCTTCCCGCAGTCCTTTTTTCACTGCTCGTTATTTTTGTAATTGCTTATGTCAAATGTATTTGTCAATATAACAGGATACGTATAAGTAGAAACAATATTTTGTTTTTACGGAATCTTGAGATTCTCAGATGCCGTATGAATATCTATTAGGCCCCCTCCGTATATTTTCCTTAATATCTCGAAAACGGTTGAGAATCTAGGTAGGTGGAAGGTTACCATTAGAAAGCTTACTAAATGCTCCACAAAAAAGATTGTGAAGAATTTTTTGATAAAGCGATGTCAATCGGAGAAATAAGTGCATAAAACTTTCGTTTATTTGAACGGTTCTTTTTGCCTGTTTTTATTTCTTGTTATTTTATTATTGCTTCTAGTAGGAGTAAAACAAGATAAGAAAATGGAAAAGAGATTTATAATTTTTAACGAAAGATCAAAACAAACTAATATTTTGAATTGACTTTGAGAGTCTTGCTTTAGATTGAGGAATTTCCGCTTCTAACCTGTGGGTGTTAGCAATTTTCATAAAATAAAACCAACAAATTTTATCATGATGATTAGATAGTTAGCCGTCGAGGTGATAAGTAAAGATGGAATGGTTGGGATTCGGCTAAATAAACCTCAATATGATTTTGTTTTAAAAAATCTATATTTCGGACGTTTCGGCTACTCATTGGTAGCCTTCGTCAGCTAAAATGACAAAAAAAAGGAAATTAATACAAAAACAAAAAAATTATGATTGTGATAGGTAACAGAACTATAGATACAATTAACTTATAAAAGAACATATCGTCTTAAATTCTTAGAATGAAAAAGTAAATAGGTACAATGATTGATTTTAATAGTAATTAGTAACGTTAATTGATTTTACAAAGAAATAAGAAACTACATACCAATGACAAATATAGTAGCTAATAGTAACATTAATTAATTTTACAAAGAAATAAGATACTACATACCAATAGAAATGCCGAGCGGCAGAGGAAGACCAAGGTTGGCAATTAAGAGATTTCTGGCTACATTAATCTTGAGGTGGTAAGGATGGGATGAATGAAAATTAAGTAACCGTCCCGAGTACGTGGGTTTGGTGTACCAGTCAGTAATAATAGTACCGTCAGTCTGTCTAATTAGTAAAAATTAGACCTTCCCTAAATTTTGGTTTGAAAACTACCAACAAACTCAAAACCCTCTATACCAAACTCAAAGATCCCATTCCTTTTGAACAAACCACCCGTTGTGTTTACCAAGTCCCTTGTCAAACCCCTTCCTGTAATGGTGTATACATAGGAGAAACCATAAATGACATTCACTCACGTCTTACACAACATAAACGAACCATCACTAATAAAGAAATAGATAAATCTGCACTTGCAAAACACGCCATTACACAAAAACACACTTTTAACTTCGACGACACGAAAATTCTTTCTACACAACGAAACAAAAAAAGACTACAGATCTCGGAATGTGTACACATAAACTTAAACAAAAACAATATAAACTACAAAACTGACCAACAAGGCATTTCTCCTATGTACGCTAATATTTTCCAAATACTCTCCCGACCTCCCACCTAGATTTTTACCATGCCCGTTGGGTATCCTTCCATTAACACCTTTTTCTCCTTTCCTATCATAAAAATGTCATAAACATGCCTTTTGATCCTTACCGACATGTCATAAACATGCCTTTTGATCCTCACCGACATTTCTCCCACCACCTGCTGTTTTCACTTACTTATAGGTTCCTTTTCTCCTTAGACACTCTACAATGGTTACTTAATTGCCAACCTTGGTCTTCCTCTGCCGCTCGGCATTTCTATTGGTATGTAGTATCTTATTTCTTTGTAAAATCAATTAACGTTACTAATTACTATTAAAATCAATTATTGTACCTATTGACTTTTTCATTCTAAGAATTTAAGAAGATATGTTCTTTTATAAGTTAATTGTATCTATAGTTCTGTTACCTATCACAATCATAATTTTTTTGTTTTTGTATTAATTTCCTTTTTTTTGTCATTTTAGCTGACGAAGGCTACCAATGAGTAGCCGAAACGTCCGAAATATAGATTTTTTAAAACAAAATCATATTGAGGTTTATTTAGCCGAATCCCAACCATTCCATCTTTACTCAAAAAACTTTAGTTCTATTTTAAGTTATGGATGACACCGGATACGTCTTAAGATGACGCAATTCCTGCTGAAAGAGAATGTGAAAGAGAACACTGTGTAGGGTCAGACACCTGCCCGAACGAGCTACCAGGCAGGTAGGCTTTTATTGCACTTCATAAATCAAGAGTTGACAGATATTTTACCTGTAGTAAGTCATGCAGCCAAATGCTATAGTAGAAATATAATTATATTTTGTGGTTGTATGTGGCATAGCACATTAAAATATAACACTACGTTCTAATTTTCTTGTACAATTTTATTTTGTTTAATTGCATTTAACAGTAAAATGAGTAGGTAAGTGTTTTTAATTGCATTTAACACTAAAATGGATAGGTTTGTAAAGCAAGTTAAGTCAATTAGTAACATATTCCTAGTAGAGTCTTCGTAGAGCGAAACTTGGAACGGCGGAAAGAGTAATTTCCGCTTAGGATAGTTTCTTGTGCCTTGCCAACAATCTTGCTTTTCTTTGGAATATGTGTTTACATTAAGAATGATCTAAACAAAGTAATTACTGTTTGTGTGTGAATGGAACCGCGCTAAGATGATGCAGTTCCTGCGAGTCGGACTTTTTTCTACGTTTTTAGCGCGGTTCCTCCCTCCCCCATAGGGAGGAACCCCGCTTATAAGGTTGATACAATGAAACAATCCGGAAGTGCCGACAAGAAAATTTTATTTGGAGTAAAGAAAGGGTTAGAATAAAATATTTTATTAACAGACAAGAAAAGTTTTGGTAACTTTGTATACTTTCGTTAGTATCTCGAAAACCGTTGACAATCTTGTGAAGCAGATGGTTACCATTCGAAAGCTTACTAAATGCTCTACAAAAAAGGTTCTAAAGAAAGTTTTAATTAGGCGTTGTCAATCGGAGAAATAAGTGCTTAAAACTTTAAAGTAATTGATTTCGTTTATTCGAATGGTTCTTTTTGTCTATTTTATTCCTTGTTATTTTTAAATTGCTTATAGTCGGATAATGTATTTGACAATAAAACAGATTAAGTAAAATAAGAAGATCAATTTATTGTTAAAAATGTAGCGTTCAAAGAGAGAGATCCCAAGGCTTTCCAAATGCCTCTGTGCGGAGGCCTTTCTGCCCGACTTATGGGATAGCTGACCCATACAGGTAAGTAAGATTGTAAATCAAGACCTTTCAAGACTGGTTAGTTTGAGATTTCATTTGGATAGGTGTTTCGCTATTGATCTAAACAAAGTAATAACTGTTTCTATTCTATGCCTTCATAAACACTAAAGATAAGAACGGAACCGCGCTAAGATGACGCAGTTCCTACGAATCGGACTTTGTTTTTTTAAGTAACCTCATATTTTGCAACAAAACTGTATGTAATGGACAAAAAGTGGCGCTCATTCAGCACACCAAAAGTCTTAATATTCAGCTATATGATTCATGCAGCAAATCATAATATTTTTTTGCACCTATTAGTTATTATTTCTTGCTATTAAACATCTACTGTAGGACGGTAAAGACAAAACGGTAAATTATTTTCTCTAAAATAAACATTTGGGAAAAAAAGTAATTTACTTTGATATTTAATGTTATTATTTCTGCCTTTACTGCTTATACGGCCTATTTACGATACAATGTAACTATTCGATTCATAAATGAATCACTTTTCTTTCTAAACTTACTAATAAGGAATATTCATGTACATTCTTTTCCATTCTCTGCTGCCGCAAAGAATCTGCTCAATTTTTCACTCTCTATACACGGTCCAAACACATTTTTAATCAATTTTAGTAAAGGGCTAGATAAAATAATTATTATATCTGAATATAAGAATATTAAAAATGAACAATAATTACATGCACAACACATTTTTTCAGGCAAGTAATTTCTTTTATTAATTAAATTTTCATACATTATTCAAGTTAAAGTACTTGTATGCAAATATTATACACAATCACAGGTATGTTCTAAATAATTAAGTACTACCTGTCGAAATAATTATTGTTGTTTTTATTATTACTTTCCAAAATTTAATGAATAATATTTTTGTTTTGCTAACACTAATATTTCTCTCAATCAATAGTGAACTACTAATAATATAAGTGGGCCATGATTAGCAATAACAAATAGGTATGAAGTTTTTTCTTCTGAATATATTTATATTTCGTTGTCAACAAATGATTACTTTTAAATAGGAATATTATTCACATGTAAGTTAGTTCTCGTCAAAATCTCCCAGGAGAGTCATACAATAATATTACGATTTTTAAATCATGCCTTATAATAATATTTTTAAATTAATATTATTATTCAATAACATATCACTTAATAAATGGTCATTACTACTTAAATAAATCACAGTTTTTTTAGGGCCCAGAGGGGCATATACTGTAGAGGTATCTGATTCTTGACCATACGGCACACTAGGGAGATAGTGAGGTCAGAACTATGCTCCGGCCTCCTGATTATTCACTTTGCAGGTACCCATTAATTAATTAATGGCTGGGTGAGCCTAGGAACGATCTGGGACCCCAAATTCAACCCTCGAAGGATGACACTAGAAGAAAAAATCTTTTTCTTCTATGCGAAGAAAATAGTTCGCATTCAAAAATAGTTATAAAAATATCCCTCCAATATTGTTACAACCCAAAATTTGCAGGCTTTTTTAGATATTTATTATACTTTTAGCGCGGTTCCTCCCTCCCCCATAGGGAGGAACCCCGCTTATAAGGTTGATACAATGAAACAATCCGGAAGTGCCGACAAGAAAATTTCGCGTTTCAGAACCCCTAGAGACCGAAAATAACGGTGGTTCAAATTTGTATATATATATATATATATATATGTATATATTTATATATATATATATATATATATATATATATATACATATATATATTTGTCTGTTCGCTCATTTCTGGCTTCCGTGATGGTCCGATTTTGATGAAATTTGGTACAAAAATCCGTCGTCCAATTTGAAAGGTCAAGTTCGTTAACCAGCAGAAACATTATCTGCATGTTCTACTTTCATTAAAACTAATATGTTGAAAGTTATGTTACGTTTGGAGTTAAGGAAGGGTTAGAATAAAATATTTTATGAACAGACATGAAAAGTTTTGGGAACTTCGTATACTTTCATTAATATCTCGAACACGGTTGGGAAATCGTGGTAAGTGGATAGAAACTATTTGAAAGCTTACTAAATTCTCTACAAAAATGATTCTAAAACTATTTTTGATTAGGTTATGTCAATCGGAGAAATAAGTGCTTAAAACTTCAAATACGTTTGTTTTGTTCTTATGAACGGGTTTTTGTCGTTCTCTTTGTAATTTTTGTCTCTTTCCCTTGGTATTTTATTGCTTTTTATTTTTGTAATTTCTTATGTTAGGAAAATGTATTTGTTTGTAAAACAGGATAGGAAAAATGAGACCAATTTTCTGTTGCTAGAAATAATGAAAATTTTGGGAACTTCGTATACTTTCATTAATTTTTTTTTTTTTTTTTTTTTTTTTTTTTTTTTTTTTTTTTTTAACGGCGCATCTACATCTTGGTCATTAGCGCCGACATCCAGGGTGCAGCGAGGAATTTTACCAGCGAGCCGTGGGATGATAAAATTCCTGCCGGAGGTTGGGAATCGAACCCACCATCTCCCGCTTATGAATCCAAGGCGCTAGCCATTAGACTACGGGAGACCCCACTTTCATTAATATCTCGAAAACGGTTGAAAATCTTGGGAAGCGAAAGGTTACCATTCGAAAGCTTACTAAATGGTCTAAAAAAAAAGGTTCTAAAGAAAGTTTTGAATAAGCGATGTCAATCGGAGAAATAAGTGCTTAAACTTTGAAGTAATTGATTTCGTTTATTCGAACGGTTCTTTTTGTCTCTTTTTATTCCTATTTTTTCATTGCTTATAGTTGGATAATTTATTTGACAATAAAATAGATTAATTAAAATAAGAAAAACAATTCATTTTTAGAAATATATCAGGCTGTACCGTATGAAATGTCAGTTTTGGATTTGCCGATTTCCTTCAAATGTCTTAAAACTGTCGAGGCTCCTAATCCGAGTTCTTTGGCATATTCCCTATTGTTTGCAATTGCTTATAGTAGTCAAATGTATTTGCCAAAAAAAACAGGATACGTATAATTAGAATATTTTATTTTTTCGGAATCTTGGGGTTCTCAGATCCCGTATGAATATCTATTAGGCCCCCTTCGTACTTTTTCCTTAATATCTCGAATAAGCTTACTAAATTCTCTACAAAAAATGTTTTGCAGAAATGTTTGATGGGGTCGTCACATTAGGAGAAATAAGTGCTTAAAACTTAGTTAGTTTCGTTTATTTAAACGGATCTATTTGTGTGTTTCCCGCAGTTTTTTTTTTCACTGCTCGTTATTTTTGTACTTGCTTAGAGCAGTCAAATGTTTTTGTCAGTAAACAGGATACGTATAATTAGAAGCATTATTTTTTTTGTTAGAATTCGAAGATGCCTTATGAATATCTAGATTACAGTACTGGTGTTGATTTCGTTCTTTAGAATTGTTCTTGGTATTCCCTATTTTCATCTGTTACCCATAGTTTTTTATTGCTAGTAGTTTTTTCTTATTGATTATAGAATATAAATCTATTTAGTTATAAAACAGGATACGTAAAATTAGTAAGAATATTTCGGAGATTTCTGAGCGAAATGCCTTGTAAGATTGTCTACCACCACGAACGGCGTTTTTCCTCTATTTACCTCACCTTTTAATTGGTTGCTGTTTTTAACTCGTTTCCTGCTTCACTCCAGAGATAGGAAACACGCTTCTGACGTCGACCCAATGACGTCATCCGAAGTGCCTAATAAATGATTTCACGTTTTAGAACAGGTAGATATCGAAAATAGCTGTGCTTCAAATTAGAATCTATTGTTGAGTAATTATATGAATCTTTGGATAATAATTCCAATAGTTAAAATTATAACTAAATTGGAAAATATGTATTTAATAGAACTCATTAAACCTTTTACAGAGAACTCTATTTTTTATTTTAATTTTATTGATCATCAGGTCTTTGCATATATTTAAAAACTCTGTTGACATAACCTCTATATCGTTTTTGTTTGATTCAATAATAAGAAATCCTTTTTTCAATGAATTTATGTTTTTAGGCCAATTTATAATTCCTATGGGTTAATATGTTTTTTAAATTGAAGCTTTAAAGCCTCAACAGGAATATTTGTGTAATCACCCTTCACAGTTAATTTATTAGAATCATGAGTGACCGTTTTTGTGTTACAACTAACAATCTTTGAAAACGAAGTTTGACTATCCTTGTTATTGTTATTTTCCTTCTGTTTGGCCGAGATTTTCTATTCATGATCTAATTCTCCTTGAATTTTTTGACTAGATCAAGAACCTATTTTAAGCACTCTTAAATTCCTTAATTTAATTGAGGAAGTTTATCAAGCTAAATATAATCACTTTTGGGTTAATACGGGTGGTCTATACCGAGTCCTTTGTTTGTAAACACAAAGAGCCTTCTGAGTAACGGTAAAGGGCAGTAAAAGTATATGACTTTACCTGGAAGCAGACCCTGCATACAGAGAATTGCAATACGAGACCTTTTCATTCTTTCTTTCACCAGCTCCCGCGTAACACCTTAGATCTGTTTATACTGTTAGCGCGGTTCCTCCCTCCCTTCATAGGGAGGAACCCCGCTTATAAAATTGATCTCATGAAACAATCCGGAAGTGCCGACTAGAAAATTTCGCGTTTCAGAACCCCTAGAGACAGAAAATAACAGTGGTTCAAATTTGTATGTATATATATATATATATATATATATATATTTGTCTGTTATTTGAAAGGTCAAGTTCGTTAACCAGCAAAATCCGCCCACTGGAAGATGGCGTTTGGGGCGAAAATCGCGCAAAAAAATCGCAACGCTTACATTTTTGAGTTCATATACTTGTAAGTACACGTTTTGTAGGCTTCTTGGCCTAGGAAAACGAATGAACCCGTTTTTAAGGCGATAGATTTAACCGTTTTTGAGAAAATTGGGAACATAGTTGCTGAATAACGTTTTTAGCATGTTCAAATTTTATCAAAACTAATATCTTAAACTTTTGGTTACGTTTGGAATTAAGGGAGGGTTAGAATAAAATATTTTATGAACAGACATGAAAAGTTTTGGGAACTTCGTATATTTTCATTAATATCCCGAACACGGTTGGGAAATTTTCATAAGTGGATAGAAACTATTTGAAAGCTTTCTAAATTTTCTACAGAAAAGATTCTGAAACAAGTTTTGATTAGGTGATGTCAGTCGAAGAAATAAGTGCTCAAAACTTCAAATACGTCTGTTTAGTTCTTATGAACGGGTGTTTGTCGTTCTTTTTGTAATTTTTGTCTCTTTCCCCTAGTTTTTTATTGATTTTTATTTTTGTAATTTCTTATGTTAGGAAAATGTATTTGTGTGTAAAACAGGATAGGTAAAATGAAACCAATTTTCTATTGCTAGAAATAATGAAAAGTTTTGGGAACTTCGTACAATTTCTTAATATCTCGAAAACGGTTGAAAATCTTGGGAAGCGAAAGGTTACCATTCGAAAGCTTACTAAATGCTCTACAAAAAATATTCTGACGAAAGTTTTAATTAGGCGATGTCAATCGGAGAAATAAGTGCTTAAAACATTAAAGTAATTGATTTCGTTTATTCGAACGGTTTTTTTGTCTGTTTTTATGCCTTGTTATTTCTTAATTGCTTATATTTGGATAATGTATTTTACAATAAAACTGGTTAAGTAAAATAACAAAACAATTTATTGTTAGAAATATAGATTTCCTAGATTCCAAGACCTTGTAACTATCGGGACCCTTTCAAGTGTTGACCGACCCTTCCAGTTAAGATCGTAAATCAAGACCTTTCAAGACTGTTGGAACCAAAATAATAACTGCTTCTATTTTAATCTTCAGGCGATTCGCCAAAGTTGCGAAGCCTTATCAATAAATAAATATTTTAATCTTTCCAAATTAGACTAGGGATAAGAAAGGAACCGCGCTAAGATGATGCAGTTCCTGCGAGTCGGGCTTTTTATCCTATAAATAGAACTCGCAGCTCTATCGAAATATTTATTTATTTATTAAGCATTTCAGGGGTCTCCCGTGGTCTAGTGGCTAGCGCACTAGATTCATAAGCGGGAGATGGTGGGTTCGATCCCCACCGGCGCCAGAAATTTTCTCATCTCAGGGCTCGCTGAAAAAATTCCTGGCTGCACCCTGCACGTCGGCGCAAATGGCCAAGATTTATGTCGATGCGCCGTAAAAGGAAAAAAAAAAAATTAAGCGTTTCACAACTTTTGGCGATTAACTCTATAACAATGTATCATAGGATTACAAAAATACCTTTTACACAATGTGTATTAATATATTACGTAGGACCTCCATTATCCGGGGTAATGACGGGGAGGGTGGTCCACGGATAATCGAAAACCCCGGATAATTGAAACACCAGTAGGGGGATTCATAGAAACACGAAAAACGTTTCAGTTCCAAGAATATGAAATAAATTCAGATGCTTCCAGAAATATGGAATCATCACATTCTTCCGAAAACAGCGCTGTTTTTCGATTCTTTAGTTTACAATGTACATAATTAATTTAAATTCATATTTCTGTACATAATCGTCATTAAATACATACAAATATTTAATACATAATTATGAAATCAAATGCTTTAGTTGATAAAAATAAAAATAATGCAATAAATATAAATATTATGTACATATATGTACATAATATTTAAAGAAGGAATAAAAATAAAAATTCCCCCATCGGGACCCCGGTTAATTGGAATCCCGGATAATGGAGTCCCGGATAATGGAGGTCCTACTGTATACAAATAATGTAATATATTACGACATTATACGTCAGTACATTTTATAAATCAATACTTAATATGTGAGCCAGTTATAATAATAATAATACAATTTTATAAATTTTAAAATAATAATAATAATAATATTATACCAATGAATTTTACAAATAGTAATATAATAGATTAATACAAATACTGCAAGAGAACAAGAGAGAGAAAAAAAGAAGAAAACTGAGGGGTATATCGGAGATATGGCTATATTTTTGAGTATAGGTTAATTGATTTTAGGTGCGTCAGTATAGTGTTAATGTATGGACTATTTTCGGATAGTAATTCGTATAAGTCATGTTAAACCTATTTAATCTGCAGTCAGTAAGTATGTATTTAATTATTAATGTCCCATTACAACATGCGCATACAGGTCTGTCTGTTTGTTCCATTAGATAGGGGTGCGCTAGTAAACTGTGTCCTAAGCGAAGTGTCGTCAGAATAACTTGTTCCAACTACCAAAATAATGGACGTGACCCTGAGGAGTCAGGATAACATTCCTACGAATTATAAAGCTACAGAAACTATCGTTGGAGAAGAAAGCCGTGACAGAAACAAAAATACTGAATAGCGAAAAAACTTTATAACTTATAGGTACATATAAATAAAAGGTTGATTTATTTTTCTGTTTTAATATAAATAATTAAATCAAATAAAATATTAGTTGAATATGACATTTTATTTAAACATTATTCCTGAAAATAGGTTTAAAAAGTTGTTTATTCATGCATTACAAAAATATATCTTAATCCAGCACAAACTATGTCGAACGTTGTGTAAAAATGAGCTGATAGAAACACCTAAAGGTTTACTACTTGAACCTTGCAAAGTAAATATTGAGTGTGCTGGGAAGTCAGAAATATATATATATTTATTAAACTTTTACATACATTTATCATCACTTTGATATATATAGTGACAGAAATCGTCCGAAACGGCTTGACCGATTTTTATGAACTTTTGTGTGTATATTCTTTATGACTAAGAACAGGATGTCAACTATTTTTCTTACCCCTAAGTGATAAGGGTGGCTCATCCCGAAAAAAGTTTCTTTTTATTTTTTGGGCAAAATGTATTATTTTTATGTTTTAGCGCGGTTCCTCCCTCCCCCATAGGGAGGAACCCCGCTTATAAGGTTGATCTCATATCTCTTGCATGTACTCGTTTTATAGGCTTCTTGGCCTAGGAAAACGAATGAAACCATTTTTAAGGCGATAGCTCTAACCGTTTTCGAGAAAATTGGAAAAATAGCTGTTGAATACCGTTTTTCGTTTGGGTATTTAGAATCATGGGATTCAGTTGAAATATTTTCTTTATGTTTGAAATTCTTAGAAACAAACATTTTTAAATTTTGGTTCTGTTTTGGGTTAAGGAAGGATTAGAATAAAATATGTTATTAATATATACGAAAATTTTGGGGAAATTTGTATATTTTCCCTAATATCTCGGTTCGGAAATCGTGGTAACTGGATGGTTACCTTTGGAAAGCTTACTAAATTTTCTGCAAAAGATGTCCTGAAGCAACTTTCGCTTGGGCGATGTCATTCGGAAAAATAAATGGTTAAAACTTCTAAGTTTTTGGTTTTGTTTAGTTGAACGGTTCCTTTTCCCTGTTTCTCTTAGTTTTTTATTGCTTGTTGTTTTTCTTACTGCTTATATTGGGAAAATGTATTTGTCTGTAAAACAGAACAAGTAAAATGAGAACCAATTTTCTGTTGTTTAGAATAAAGCTTTGCAAGCGTAATTCATAGATACTACATGAGTATTTTTTACTACTCTATTATTTCTCCTTTTGAACGTTTTTTATACCCTTTTTACCTAATTTTTAAATGGTTGTTTTTTTTCTAAATGCATTGAACAGTGAAATAAGTATTTCTAGTTTTGTATTCCCTTACAGAGCCTGCCTTAACCGTTAAAGGACTAGCCTAGAAATATGGCAGGTGTCAAGAAACCGTTTTACCTGGAAAGGACCAAAATACCCTTCCATCCTTTAGTTGCGCATTTGTTAGTTTTTTGTTTTTTTTTCTCTCTGTTTACTTCAGTTTATAATTGGTTGTTTGCTTTTTTAAAATTAAATTTAACAGTAAAATGAGCATTTTATTAAAACAAGGTAAGAAAATAAGAAACCTATTTGCATTGGATTCATAGAGCGAAATTTGTGAAGTCGGAAGGGGTAATTTCCGCTTAGGATACTGTCAGTTTCCTTTTGTGGTGCCTGGAATCTTGCTTCTCGGATTTAATTTTTTTTTTTTTTCACAAAAGATTAAAACAAAGTAATACTAGCTTCAATTCCTTTACAAATGCCACTAGGGATAACACCGAAATCACACTATGATGACGCAGTTGCTGCGAGTATTTCACTCAGAATATCTTTTTGATTTTCTCTCCTAACATGAATGCTTGTGTGCGTGAGTGTGTGTTTCTCTCTTACACATTGCTGTACATCTATATATTGCTATATATAATTTATATAAAATATGAATATTGGGGTCTCCCGTGGTCTAATGGTTAGCGCCTTGGATTCATAAGCGGGAGATGGTGGGTTCGATCCCCACCTCCGGCAGGAATTTTCTCATCTCAAGGCTCGTTGGGAAAATTCCTCGCTGTACCCTGGATGTCGGCGCTAATGACCTAGAAGTAGATGCGCCGTAAAAATATATATATATATATATATATATATATATATATATATATATATATATATAAATCAGTCCTGTAACAGACCACAAGGGCCCAGAGGGGCAGATACTGTAGAGGTATCTGATTCTTGACCATACGGCACACTAGGGAGATAGTGTGGTCAATACTATGCTCCGGCCGCCTGATTTTCCCCTTGGCTGCTTCGACTGCTAGAGTCATTAGCACCCAAGGTACCCATTATTAATTAAATTAATTAAAGGCTGGGTGAGCCTAGGGACGATCTGGGACCCCAAATCCAACTCTTGAACGGCAGCACTAGAAGAAAAAATCTTTAGTGCGCGCTCGGGTTTTGAACCTGGTCCTCCAGTTCATTAGTTGAGTGCTCTACCACTGAGCTAACCTCGCCCCATATATATATATATATGTATATATATATATATATATATATATATATATATATATATATATATACAAACACACACACACAGAAACACAGAGATAAGTTTTTGTAGGTATAGTCGGAGTTACGTTGCTTTAATTTCTCTCTTATGCAGAATCAATTTTAGAGCGGTTCCTCCCTCCCCCATAGGGAGGAACCCCGCTTATAAGGTTGATACAATGAAACAATCCGGAAGTGCCGACAAGAAAATTTCGCGTTTCAGAACCCCTAGAGACCGAAAATAACGGTGGTTCAAATTTGTATATATATATATATATATATATATATATATGTATATATTTATTTATATATATATATATATATATATATATATATATATATATATTTGTCTGTTCGCTCATTTCTGGCTTCCCTGATGGTCCGATTTTGATGAAATTTGGTACAAAAATCCGTCGTCCAATTTGAAAGGTCAAGTTCGTTAACCAGCAAAATCCGCCCAGTGGAAGATGGCGTTTGGGGCGAAATTCGCGCAGAAAAAATCGTAACGCTTACGCTTTTGAGTTCATAAGCTTGTAAGTACTCTTTCTATAGGTTTCTTGGGCTAGGAAAACGAATGAAAGCATTTTCAAGGCGATAGCTTTAACCGTTTTCGAGAAAATTGGAAAAATAGTTTTTGAATACCGTTTTTGGTTTGGGTACTTAGAATCACGGGATTCAGTTGAAACATTATCTGCATGTTCTACTTTCATTAAAACTAATATGTTGAAAGTTATGTTACGTTTGGAGTTAAGGAAGGGTTAGAATAAAATATTTTATGAACAGACATGAAAAGTTTTGGGAACTTCGTATATTTTCCTTAATATCTCGAAAAAGGTTGAGAATCTTGGTAAACGAACGAATACCATTAGAAAGCTTACTAAATGCTCTACAAAAAAGGTTCTGATGTAAATTTTGATTAGGCGATGTCAATCGGAGAAATAAGTGCTTAAAACATTAAAGTAATTGATTTTGCTTATTCGAACTGTTCTTTTTGTCTATTTTTATTCCTTGTTATTTTTTAATTGCTTATAGTTGGATAATGTATTTGACAATAAAACAGATTAGGCAAAATAAGAAAAACAATTCATTGTTAGAAATATAGCTTGCCAAGAGAAAAAGATTCGATGACGTCTTTTGAATATTTTCAATTGCCTTTATGCTGTTGGTTTTTTTATTTTATTTTTTAATTGATTTTATCTGTAGAATTATTACTGTAGTAAAAGAACACAGGAATGTGTGAACATTTTTGATATTTTCCAATTCATTGAAACGTATGAAATGAAGTATCGGTAGAAGAGGATTCTAGGGTCTTGCGGACCTGACCCCAGGTATAGCCATAAATCCCTTTGAACAAAGGCCGAGGAAAATACTATCTGTTTCTATTCTATGCTTTTCAAATGAGAATAGAGATATGAACAGGAACCGGGGTCTCCCGTGGTCTAATGGCTAGCGCCTTGGATTCATAAGCGGGAGATGGTGGGTTCGATTCCCAACCTCCGGCAGGAATTTTATCATGCCGCGGCTCGCTGGTGAAATTCCTCGCTACACCCTGGATGTCGGCGCTAATGACCTACATGTAGATGAGCCGTAAAAAAAAAAAAAAAAAAATGAACTGGAACCGCGCTAAGATGACGCAGTTCCTGCGAGTCGGACTTTTTTGAAAATAAATTTAGAGATTTCAGGGGAAAAAACCTTTGGGATACTCGTCTATATAACCATAGCCAAAATACCAGAAGAGTTGTCTATTTGTAGTCGATACAAATTTATCAGAGAAGATATGTTGGCAGCGACGATATGGGCGGATTGAATTACACTGGGCAAAAAAGGATGAGTGTGTGGGCAGGAGTCTCTCTCGGCGAGGAGCTTCGACGCCAATTCCGAAGAGTGTACATCGTTTTTTATTATTATTACTTAACAGTAATTAAATTTAACATTTTTGGTTCGTCCTATTTGAAATAAATCATTAGCGATTAAATTGAATGTCCTTTTCTCA
Source organism: Gonocerus acuteangulatus (assembly GCA_946811695.1). Classification (NCBI taxonomy): domain Eukaryota; kingdom Metazoa; phylum Arthropoda; class Insecta; order Hemiptera; family Coreidae; genus Gonocerus; species Gonocerus acuteangulatus. The sequence goes on from OX328132.1 coordinate 27,437,143, forward strand.
TTATAATGTTTAAAGAAAAATGCTATAGCATTATAAAGATTAAAATATCTTAAATATTATACTGATTATACTTTGGGTATGATGGCAGCAAATACCGGAATTTATTTATCCCGATTAGTAATAATCCTTCCTTGCAGATCTTAATTTATTTATTTTTTATTTTACTACATACATATGTTCAAAGTAATCACAAATTACTTTTTGAATCAAAACTACCAGAATAAGGATGGGGGACAGCAAAACTTCTTTGATTGCCGATGTTCGATGATAACACAATGTTGTAATAATGCAGGATATAAATAGAATTATATATTTATCCGTTTATAAATAAGTTTATACAAATTTCTTAAATTGTAAATAGAGTTTTTTTATACATTTTTAGACGCTTTCCATGACTAAAACGTTTAGGGATAGTTTTAATGATTTTCAAAATATTCTGCTATTTATATGTTACTTCTTTGATTGCCGATGTTCGATGATGAAACACGATGTTGTAATATATCCCCCCCCCCGAAACCACTAATATCTGTTCTTATCATATTGATCTACAGTATTACTTCTTTCATTGCCGATGTTCGATGATGAAACACGACGTTTTAATAATATATTAAATTTAATATTGCCGATGTTCGATTATGAAACACGATGTTGTAATATATCCCCCCCCTCCCGAAATCACTAATATCTGTTCTTATCATATTGATCTACTGTATTACTTCTTTCATTGCCTATGTTCGATGATGAAACACGACGTTTTAATATATGCACCCCCCCCCCGAAATCACTAATATCTATTCTTATCATATTGATCTACTTTACTACTTCTCTGATTGCCGATGTTCGATGATGAAACACGATGTTGTAATATATGTCCCCCCAGAAATTACTAATATATGTTCTTATCATATTGATCTACTGTATTACTTCTTTCATTGCCGATGTTCGATGATGAAACACGACGTTTTAATATATGCCCCCCCCCCGAAATCACTAATATCTGTTCTTATCATATTGATCTACTTTACTACTTCTCTGATTGCCGATGTTCGATGATGAAACACGATGTTGTAATATATCCCCCCTCCCGAAACCACTAATATCTGTTCTTATCATATTGATCTACAGTATTACTTCTTTCATTGCCGATGTTCGATGATGAAACACGACGTTTTAATAATATATTAAATTTAATATTGCCGATGTTCGATGATGAAACACGATGTTGTAATATATCCCCCCTCCCGAAATCACTAATATCTGTTCTTATCATATTGATCTACTGTATTACTTCTTTCATTGCCGACTTTCGATGATGAAACACGACGTTTTAATATATGCCCCCCCCCCGAAATCACTAATATCTATTCTTATCATATTGATCTACTTTACTACTTCTCTGATTGCCGATGTTCGATGATGAAACACGATGTTGTAATATATGTCCCTCCAGAAATTACTAATATATGTTCTTATCATATTGATCTACTATATTACTTCTTTCATTGCCGATGTTCGATGATGAAACACGACGTTTTAATATATGCCCCCCCCCCCGAAATCACTAATATCTATTCTTATCATATTGATCTACTTTACTACTTCCCTGATTGCCGATGTTCGATGATGAAACACGATGTTGTAATATATGTCCCCCCAGAAATTACTAATATATGTTCTCATCATATTGATCTACTGTATTACTTCTTTGATTATGAAAACGTGTATTTACTGCTTTACACAGGTTTCTCCGAGTTCTACGTTGTAGTTCAATTCTGTATCCATCCAAAACCTCAAAGGGAAGTGTAAGTTTTAGGTATCATAAATTTATTAAAATTTTTATAAACACACACAAACACACACACATATATATATATATAAATATGACTGATGAAACTTGTAATTTATGAAAATAACCACAAAGTTTCCTGATTAGACTTCATAGGTTACCAAGGTTGGCTGGAGACACGTCAGGAAAATGAAATGAAACAATCAAAAAGTAGAAGCTTATTTGAATTAGAAGGCTTTTAGAAGAAAAAATATCGAATAGGAGATATGTGTGTGTGTATACACATTTTCCGAAGAGCGGACAAAGAGTACGTGTACGAGGTCTGTGCTTTTTTCAATGGGATTTGGAAGGAGTATCTAAAAGAGGAATGTGCACGATATTTTCTTTAAGATGACATCGATATGTTTCTCTTTTTAGTACCAAGAATCTCCTGTGGTACAAATATAGCAATCCTGTCTGCAAGTTTCAGCGGAACAAAGAAACCTCTTTAGATTCATAACGGAATCTCGTGAGGAAGGTCCTCAGACATGGATTAATTTTCGGTTGACTTCATATTCCCCTGACTCACTAAATTTAATGTTGAAAAAATTCCTTGTAAGGCTATGATTTTTTTTATATTTATTTTAGTAAGTAAAGGAGAGATTGTAATAGTTTACGTACCGAGATAGGATGTGTTAGGTATTGGTGGATGTAGGCTACTGGTGATTTTCTTGCTCCCACCCCTTGGCAAGAACAGTCCCGACTCACCGTCTAATAATATAGATTCTCATCTTTCGACTCTTTCTTATATAGGCTCCTCTTCATTCAACCTGACTAAATACGACAACTCATCCTACATTGATAAGGGCCAAAAATGATTTTATCTTATAAAGCAGGTGCATTCTAAAATAAAATAATCGAGGTTTGGAGTTGCTCAATACATACTCGAGATAGCCAATTGGCAACTTTTGGCGTTCAGAAATTGGGATATTTACAACAATGTTAAGCACGAAATTAGCTATCTCTGTATTTTACCTTGGTCAAATGTTAGGAATTCAAATAAAATCATGCTGGGCCTTGATTCTGAAAAAGTTACACTAATTCTAGATTTTCTGTGAAAATCCGTGCATTTGAAGGTAAAGAAGAAATAAAAGAGGTATAACAGAGTCCTCTTAAAAAAATTCACTAGTGAATATAGGCTTATCATTAAATGAAATACATAGATAGTGTATTTAGTCTGACGAAATCAAGGCCCCACACCGGAGAAACGTTATGTTTTAATAGAGAAAGATCTGTCCCGCAGGAGCCGAGTAAGCTGTGACCATTCCTGAGATTAGCAACGGCCATGGGCGTATATAAGGGGGGGACTGAGGGGGCTCCAGCCCCCCCCCCCCCGGAATTTTTATTTGATCGGTAAAAATGTCATAAAACCCTTAAACATAAATTAAATAAGATCATCTAGTTCATAAAACATATTCTATTTTGGGGTGTAATAGCGTCTAAGTTGGCTAAAACTCTTCCAAGATCTCAACTGTTAGTATTCCATACACCGGAAATGGACTCAGCCCACCCCCCGAAATTTTCCCAGCCCGCTCCGAAATTATTTTCTATATACGCCCATGGCAACGGCTACAATAAATGCATAAATTACTAGTTGTCACCCGGTGCACAGTGGGGCCGAACGAAATTTCGTGTTTCAAAAAGGGATACAACCTGTAAATCGCAACCGATTTTTTTAATGGAAGCTGATAAGATTTAAAACAACTTTGTCTAGCCAGATTTCTATTTTTTGTTTCCCCTGTCAATTAAATTTCGTGTAAATAATTCACGAACTTTTACAATTGAATATAAATAATATTTTATAATTCATCTAACTTAAAAAAAAAACTGATATCGTTTTAAATTAAAGATTCAAATCCTGATTTGACTCGGAAAAATTCAGACCGACATCTTCAAAACGTAAATTTATCTTAATTCAACAATGGGAGTAATTAAAATAATATGATTTTTAAATTATTTGAAAATAGATTTTGATTTTTTCCAAGTCTAATCAGGATTAGAATGTTTAATGTCAACGGTATTAGTGCTGATATTAAGTTAGATGAAAAATAAAATATTATTTTATGTTTAATTATAAACGTTCGTGTATTATTAACACGTAGTTTAATAAAGAAGTGAAAACAAAAATCTGGCAAGAGAGAGTTATTTTAAATTTCAATAGCTTTCATTTAAAAAAAAAATGCATTGAAATCGGTAAAGATTTAGAGGCTGCAGCCTTTTTTGAAACACGAAATGTCGTTTGGCCCCTCTGTGCGGCGTGCCATACAACACCTACTTTATATTGCATGTATAAAAAAAAAAGTGAAGAAAAATCAAACAAAGATATATTGTATAAGTATGAGTCTCAGTAATAATGTAATCATCTTAACCAGCATGCAGGTTTTATATATATATATATATATATATATATATATATATATATATATATATATATATATATATATATATATATATATATATTCACAGAACACCAAACCTGTTTCATTAAACAGTTAAAGAATAAATGTGCTCATAGTTGGTGCCAAAAGAAAAGGACAAAGAAATTAGAAACCAAATAAGTAATATTAAAATAAAATAACACAAAGAAAGTTAAAGAATAGAAAAAATAAAATCTTCCTACAGGGCAACTCGATCTTGAAACCTGGCAGTTATCGCCAACCAGACATGAGAAAGCAGCACTGGAATAGATAGCATATTTAGCATTTGACCACTTGTCAAACAACTGACAATATGCCGCAGATGATAGAATGATGTTCAATTACGGACCGTCTTGGAAAATATTTCATTTTTCAAAAGTGACGATTTCTGACAATTTACTCTTATGTAACTGTTCGGACTCAGCTTCGAATCCTTGACCTCCGAACTGTGAGTCCTAGACGTTTTTGACCTTGCCTATGACATTCCCCGGATGAAGACTTACCTGTGGGCCAAGTTTGGTCACAATCGGTCAGACGGTGTGGATTTGTATAAGGTAAAACAGCTGAATTGTTATATATATATATATATATATATATATATATATATATATATATATATATATATATAGATAGATAGATAGATAAACGACTTAAATGCATATACCAATTAAATCAACAAGAAATGTAAGACGCTTACATGGCAAGAATGCGCAGAATATTTACAGGAAGCGGAAGTGGCGTAATCAACTCCTTCAAGATTTCTGGAAGTTCTTAAATAAAACTTTATGACAAACGCCAAATTATGAAAACTTTTACCGCACTAGTTCTCTTCAAAAAATCATTTTATTGCTAAAAACAATTAAAAAAAAAAAAAGGAAAAAAAAACAATAAAAGCTATAGGGAAAAGAGACATTCACAGAAACGAAACCTTCTCTTTCGAAATGCTAACCAATGCCTTATTTTATTATAAGAACTATCTAAAATTTACGAGAATCCGTTTAGTAGAAACTTTATAAAGCTATAGAATAGCCACCTTCCACTTACAAACATTTCCCAACCGTTTTCGATACAATTAGCACAATACACGAAATCTTCAAAATTGCTCATGTCTGTTAATATAATCCTCCAAAAAACTAACGTTGAAAAAAGAGGCCAAGTTCCAGCCCCCTCCCAAAAACAGTCCGCCTATGAATGTTATATCATAGTTATATATATATATATATATATATATATATATATATATATATATATATATGTAGAAATTTGAACCACTGTTCTTTCCATGATCTATGGGTTCTGAAACATGTAATTTTTTTTTTTTTTACGCCGCATCAACAAATCGTGGCTATTAGCGCCGCTGAAACATATAATGTCCTTAAACGTCTCTATAATTCTTAATAAAGGAATTTTACACGCGATATCTGGATAATTTAGTATAAAAGTCTAGTTTACAATATAATAGGGTTTTTCTATTAGACATATACATTGTTTTCATAAGTAAGTACATAGTAGTTTAACAACAATGGACTAAATCAATGTTTTACTATAATGAATTCTCAGGCGTATTCTTCTTACTTTTACGCGGAAATTTTAAATTTCGGTTTATTTTGCATTTAATGTTAGACCAGAAAATAATACCTAAAAGAAAAAAAAAATCTAACATTTAAGTCTACTAATGAGTTCGTTATTTCGTATTTATTATCTTATCAATAAATTTTGATGGACTTTTCCACAATCCACCAAAATCCTTTGAATCTTTCATATTCAAAGAAATAAAATTTGGAAACTTAAAGTAATGAACATTAAACTCCTTGATTATGAACAAAATGTTTGGTTTGAATTTATTATAAAATTAGGAGTTTTAATTTTGGCTCCTTACAAGTAAACAATAATGGTTTTCTTTTGTTAAATTGTACAAGACCAATACAATAATTGGTGGTGTATTTTAAATAAAGAAATTTAAGAACAATGGGGGCTTTTGTTTTCTTGATGCCAAGAAGATACAGTGTACGACGGTTCGCTCTTTTATTTTATGCTTGTCAGGAATTCACGGACATACTATTTTTTTTTTTTTTTTTTTTTAATATTTTTTCTGGTTCCATTATTCTCAGACTATTCGGGGCAAAGAATCCTGGACGCTTGCCCTTTCTAAGCAAAGGCTCATCCTTCAACCCGAAATAGACCCGCAGAACATGTAGCTCATTCCTAAAGGACATTATATATGCACCAGAGCATTGCTCCCACTTCTCCGTGTCTTCAATCTTTGTCAATCACGTAGCCACGGCATGGGAGTATATAGGAAATAATTTCGGGGGGGGGGGGGGGGGGGGGGGCTGGTACCACTTCCGGGGCAATGGAATACTAATAATCTATAGCTTGGAATAATTTTAGACAACTAAAACGCTATTACACCTAAAATAAAATATTTTTTATGTACTATGTGATCCTATTCAATTTATTTTTAAGGGGTTTATGACACATTTTACCGACCAAGTCAAACTTTCGGGGGGGGGGGAGGCTGCAGCCCCCCCTGTTATGACCCGAAATTGGTAAAAATGTGTCATAACAACTTTAAAAATAAATTAAATAGGATCACTTAGTTCAGAAAAAAAATATATATATTTTTTTTTGGGGGGGGGGGGGGGGGGGGTTAATAGCGTTTTAATTGGCTAACTATTCTAAGTTCTAGATTGTTAGTATTCTACATCCCCCTAATTCTCTCACACCCCAACTTATTTTCTATATGCGCCCATGCAAATAACACTGATCATAGTATAGCCGACCCACAGTGGTCCAGGTGGCTTGTTTAGCATGAAAAAATTAAATCTCTGATAACTGTCTATCAGATACAAATTGGGATGACCCTAGGGAAGGATAAAGACATGAAGCAACATTCGTCACGGTTATTATTATCATTATTCATGACGTTAGCAGGCATGAATAATGATAAGAATTTGTAAGGTTTGTAAAACATTTATATGGAATATTCACATTAATATTATTTTACTATTAAATTATTGTTATTATTATTATCCACATTATCATTATTAGACAGGGAATAAACAATATTTTTACTATTCATTAATATTGTTGTACTTTTTGTTTTATTAGAATTATCAATTTTTTCAAAGAATTAATAATACATTACTATTTAATTATATTATAATTAAATAATATATTGTATTGATTATTATTATTATTTATTATACTTATTTACTGTAAATTAATACTATTACATTACTTTTTATTATTAAATTTACAGGTTTTTTTTTAAATTTTTTTTACCACGTTCTATAATTTACGTATTTTAAAATAATATTTATACATTCGTGGTTTAGGGTAAGGGATCGATCTATTAGGTTTTTGGCGGTATTTAGGATTTAATGTGTAGGATGTGAGGGCTGGTAATGGGGGAGTCGTCCAGAGTAGATGGGTTAGGTGTACCAGTCTTATTTTTCGTACATGGACACTGCGCATGGGCGAACGCAACTACGCATGCGCAAAAAACAACGGACACTTTTTTGTGACACATACAGTCTCATTTTTCATACATAGCCACTGTGCATGCGCGAACGCAACTGCGCATGTGCGAACGCCAGCGGACACTTTTTTGGAACTTTTTTCCCAGTTTAGTCATCGCTAAAGGATATTTATACAAAAAAAAAAAATAAAGAAACAGTCCCGGAATAGGCCACAAGGGGCAGGTACAGTAGGGGTATCAGATGCATGACCATACGGAACAATAGAGAGATATTGTTTTCAGTACTATACTCTGATTGTCTGATTTTCCATTTCGCAGTTACCCACTCATAAATTCATTATATGCTTGGTAGGCGTAGGGACACTCTGGAACCCTGAACTCAAAAACATAGACAACAGAAGATAAAACCTTTAGTATGCTCCAGATTCAAACTCAGGATCTCGAGGATATTAGTTAAAACAATGTAATCAATCATCAAGAGCTACAAAAATATGTAAACGAGTACATCTAATGTGGTAAAAACACCCTCTATGAACTTGTCTCATTTGTCAATTCTATCCATAAGTTAATGCATTCCAGCCCCACACTCATAGATAGGGTTTTTTTTCAACTGCGACATACTGTACATTGATACATTTTCCAAAGATGCTATGTTGAAGGGACTCTTATCCAGAGGGGCATTTCTATTTTGGTGTAGTACAATACATGTGTCAAGCATTGATGAGAGCAAAAATACAAATCTAAATGTTTCTGCTCTCAACAATACTCTCCACATAAATTGTTTTTCGATCCTTTGAGACATGAGCCATGTGGTCGATTATTCTACTCACATTTGTAAATGAGTAAAGAACATTTTTTTTCACTAATGAATGAATATTTTTATAGAATTTTACAAATAGTGTACAGTTTTTATTACAAAATCGAAAAATCATACTTTTATGCATAAAGAATAAACATTTTCTGTGAATAAGAAACATTTAGACAATTTATGTAGTTATGTATATAATATTATTTGCCAAAGATAAAATCTTTAGTATGCACAAGATTTAATCTCAGGATCTCGAGGATATTAGTTATAACAATGTAATCATCAAGAGCTACAAGAAATTGTGTAAATGAGTACATATTAAGCATACATAGCACTAATCTAATACGTATTAATAAATACAGAAATACTTATGAATCAATAACAGTTGAAAGAAAATAATTAAATAAGTTAAACTCATTCACATATTCCATTCATATAGGAACTACATTTTAAGTGTATATCACTTCATCACTTTAAATTTAAATACGTACTAATAGTGAAACTGTATTTCAATAAAACCTTCTTTCCTTCCCCACTGCTCTTTGTTGTAGAGTTGTACGAGGAGTGATTAATAGTAGAAGTTGCAGAATGCATGCAAGAATTTTTAGACGTACATGTGACTAAAGAGAATTACATTTCTAATTTCAGAGAAAGCAGGTGAGTTCTTTAAACAGAAAAAAATGATCAAGCTACTACAATACAAATGGGAGATTTCACAATTCTTTATACTCAAAACTACAAAATCAGATGATACATAGCCCTATTGGTTAAGATTAATTAAGGATAGTTCAGAATTTTTGATACAATTTTTTTAGTGTGAGAAACTTTTAAGACACACATTGCCCAAACTCTACTAGTTGGTAGAATAAAAAGAAGAAGGAAACTTTAAAATTAAAACTGATTAAATACCATTTTTATAGTTCAAATTTTGTCAAATTAGTGAAGTATTATATACATTATGCCCTAAATAATTTCAAGCAAGGAAAAATTGTTTAACCATAAACTTTCAAAATTCTTGCTTAAACACCAAACATATCTTGAGATTTTATAAGTTCCATTAATGTTTTAAATCCTGTAAACCCAATCTAATGTGGTAAAAAATTCCTCTATGAAATTGTCTCATTTGTCAATTCTATCCATAAGTTAATATATTCCAGTCCCACACTCATAGATAGGGTTTTTTTCAACTGCGACGTATTGTACATTGATACATTTCCAAAGATGCTATGTTGAAGGGACTCTCATCGGGCGAGCCATTTCTATTTTGATGTAGTACAATACATGTGTCAAGCATTGATGAGAGCAAAAATACAAATCTAAATGTTTGTGCTCTCAACAATACTCTCCACATAAATTGTTTTTCACTCCTTTGAGAAATGAGCCATGCGGTCGATTATTCTATTAACATTTGTAAATGAGCAAAGCAGTCTGAATTATACTTTTTCTCACTAATGAATGAATATTTTTATAGAATTTTACAAATAGTGTACAGTTTTTATTACAAAATCGAAAAATTATAATTTTATAAAGAATAAAAATTTTCTGTGAATAAGAAACATTTAGACAATGTATGTAGTTATTTATATAACTTTTTATATTTTTGCATTTTTATGCAAAATGCCACCAAAGCACAGAGGTGTTATTTTTTTCCACACTCATAGGTTTTTTTCAACTGTGAAGTATTGTAGGCTGATCAAATTTCCAAATATGCTATGTTTAAGGGTCTCTTATTTATTTAAGGGTCATTTCTATTTTGATGTATTAGAATAGATGTTACGAGTTTGGATGAGAGCGCAACACGAATCTAGAATTTCATTCTAAAACATATGGACAATGTATGTAGTTATGTTTATAACAGACACAAATGTCCGTTGGGGCAGATCCTGTAGAGATATCTGATTCTTAACTCTACAGTACACTAGGGAGATAGTGGGGTTTGTACAATGCTCTGGCCATCTGACTTTTTCCTTTGCAGGACAAATTAATAAATGAATTAAAGGCTGGGTGAGCCTACGGACGGTCCCCCCTGAAACCCGAATGTAACCCTCCAACGATGACACTAGAAGATTTAAATCTTTAAAGTTGCCATGCATGTTCAGTTCAAATCTCAAGGCAGGGACTGCACAGTTTGGCCTCATTGTTTAGACTGACGAGTCTAGCACACACACGATATGTTCATAAACATCAAGGCAGAGACTGTGCAGTCCAGTTATAATAGACCCACTGAATGTGAAGCATATATCCTGTTGTCCACAAACGTTAGGCCTGGCGTGCACAGTCCCGGCCTTATAAGATGTACAGTTACTCTATCTGTTTTTCATACTACTCTGGCCAGATTTTTAGTTGAGTAGCTCGACCACTGAGCTAACCTCGCCCCAGAATTTCTTTATAGGAAATTTGTATTATAAATAATATTATAAGCACCCATTTCCTACTTTTGTTCGTGGGGCAAATAATAAGAATGACAGTTGAATGTCAAAAATAATTAAATACTATTAAATACAAATCAAATTTGGTCCCTTTAAGAAAATGTAATTAATATTTTAATTTATATAATTTAAAACAATGATATTTTTTAAAAAAATATTTTCAAAACTCCCATATTAAAAAGCTATTCAATTATTGTGCGAAGTAGGGGTGTTAATATGTTCTGTTTATTTTTCCAGTCCTTCTGAGCCATTAAATGAAGCAGTATTCTCTAGTATGACATAGTGCAATGTGTTAATTAAATTTAGTATTATTATGAATATCCCTATTTTACACACATAGCAACAGTTCGTTTTTAACTGTGTAGTCTTGTAGGTTGATTAATTTTCCAAATATAACACAGGACCAGCTAGGATCTAAAAACTTTTCATGCCTATTAATAAAATATTTGTTTTAGAATACTTCCTTAACTTCAAATGTAACCAAAATTTAAATATCTTAGTTTAGATGAATTGCCAACATGTAGAAAATATTTCAATTGAATCTATTGATTTTCAGTACCCAAACCGAAAATTAGTGTGAAAAACTATTTTTATCGACTTTTCTCGAAAATGGCTAAGCATTTCTTTTCTTGAAAATGGGTTAATTCGTTTTCCTACGTTAGGGTACCTTTCAAAAGAGTACCTGCGTATTCACATGAAAACATAGATGCCAAGATGTTTTTCACATTAATTTCGCCTCAAAAACCATGTTCCGGTGGACAGATTCTCCTGGTTAACGAACTTGACCTTTCAAATTAGACAAAAGATTTTTTTGACAAATTTCATTAAGATCAGACCATTTTTAAGCCTGTGAGAGCGCGAACAGACATATATATACAAATTTGAACAACTGTTATTTTTGTGATCTATAAGTGTGTTCAGAAAAGTGAAATTTTCTATTCGGCACTTCCGGACTTTGTCATGAGGTCTACCTCATAAGTGGGTTTCCACCGTATGGAGGAAGGGTGGAATAATTGCGATATTCACATTTCAGGAGGGGTTCTCTACAGCAACTAGGAATTATGTGCGCTCAACGATATTAGTTAATATTTCTTGTCATAATATAATTTATATTAAACTAACATTCTCAAAGCTGTTACAGAGTTCTGTTCCTCTGAAATACTGGCTGATTATATTAAAACAATTGATGAATAGAGTAAAATGTACATATTAAACACATTAATGCCAATTTTATTTTTTTAAAATAACAACAACAAAAAATGGGCAGTATTTACCTTATAGGAATGAAGAAGCAAATTTAACACTACTTATATAGGATCTTCTTTAGCAAATCGGCATGATTTTATTCACTCAAGCAGTTGATGGTTCCTTCCAACTAATCAATCAATGACTTTCTTGGAGTTGCAGTCTATCTCGAACTCTGTCTTAAATGGTCCTGTGTAATGAGCCTAAATTAAAAAAAAAACTCTGATCATAAATATTGAATAAACATATATATTTTTAATTGTACTATTTAAGTTACTACAATTTAAAGAAATAAATTTCCAATAAATCAGGAGGAAGTGTGTAGGAATTTAAATGCAGAAAAAACTAGCCATCAAGGCCCTAAAAATGTTAGTGCATTAAAATAAAAAAAAAAAAAAAAACATTGTAAGAGCCTATGAAACAACGTTCTTCTTCTTAGAGAACTGCATAGTGTTTTATGGCCTAGTTTTTATATGTTCATATCGGACTTCAAAAACAGTTAAATACCAGTTTTCACATATTATATTTTTTCTGTCTCTCCCTTTTTTCCACTTTAGTTCCTATGGTTTATAATATGTTTTGTGATTCCATATTTATTTCTTCAGATCATGATTTTTTATTTCAAGTATTTTAAGATATTTGTTTAATAATTTCTTTTTTTTTCTGACAGGACAGTAATTTACAAATGCTAAATGAACTTTATTTGCAGGTGGATTTCAATATCCTGCAGTGCTTGTAGGAATATTCAATGATGTAGAAACGGAAAACTTATCTTTAAAATGTTTAACATTAGCATTCATACATCTGTAGTTTAAGTATAATTGAAAATAGCAAAACAAAAAAGTATACAAAGTTAGATTCTTAATATGTGAAACAATAAATTTTAAATGAAAAAATTTTAATCTAAAAGGCCAAATGTGGTGATTCATATTTTAGATAAAGATATCTAAAAAACAAACTAATTGAAACATTAGTGTTTTCTACGTGTGAGACTATCATGATATATATATAGCCGTCAAATACAGGCAAATGTTTATTGACCCTAAATGATATATAATGTGGTTAAAGACCAACCAAATAGACGAAATAGTGCCTTGTTTATGTAGAACATTATATAAAGTATCTCTAAAGGACTGCTTTAAAATTTTTAAAGATAGAGCTTTAAACACTGTAAATTAATGACTTTTTGATGATATGTGTTTTCTTAACCACTTTAAGCAAATAATTGTGCTTATTCAGTACATATTAATATTTAAATAGATAAGGAACTGGCTTTAACCAATTCCATAGAAAATAGTAAATAAAACCAATTGCCATTATTAACCAGTGGGGATATTAGAAGAATAAATGCTTGAGGTACTTACCAGAATAGATGCTAACTTCGTCTGAATAGATTGTATAATATACCAAACTAAAAAACTGTTGATAAACAATCGAAATCCCTGAAGGCAGTGAAATAGGGAAGATGTGTACTTGGTTATACCGGTGAGCGTGAGCATAGAGATTCATTTTTAAATCCAGTTTCATTTTTTAGCCAATGTTAGCATTAGTTCTTTAAACATAGAACGTGTTTCATTTAAAGCAACTTTTATCTTTCTTATTTTTATCATAAATCATTGGAAGGATACGTTCTAAACCCGACGCTGGAAGAAAGAATATCATACATATTTCACAGCTAGGCCGTTAGAGTCATTATTATTTATATTAGAAGTGTTTAAGTTGATTTGAAAAATAATGTCTTCTTTATGCGCATGTATGTATTATATATATAATTTAAAATACAATCTACATCTACTAGCAAAATCCTAAGAATGATTTTGGTTAGAAGATATTTACATCTTTAAAAATCCACTTGCTGATGATACTAATCTTAACTTCTAATAAAATGACTTCATTGGAGAACAGGAACCAGAGTAGAACATTCATAAGATGAATTTTGAAAATGTTGTACGTAACTCCTGAAATACATAATTTTAAACGGATGAAATGGATGATTTTGTATTCTTATAACTGAATGAAAGTTTATTGATATTAGCTGATTTGCTACGTGCCCCAAAGTTCTTTTCATTGAGATCTAGGTCCAATGTGATTAGACACCATTCGATTTCCTTTTCATTCTTTTTTTACCTAATTAAAGTAAGACCTTCAGGGTATTATCAAATGAGATCACATTGGTAAAATTTAGTAAACACAAGAAGACACTTCAAGAGAAATAGGTGAAAATATTTATATGAATTATATAACATATCTCCTAAACGACGGACTACGCTTAAGCTATAATTTTTCTAAATTATTACATACGTAAATATCGTCGAATTTCATTTATTCAAAAATGTACTTTGTTCCTAAAGAAATTGAGGCTCTTATCGTGATAATGAGAACATGGGCGTATATATGCTGAGGGGGCTGCAGCCCCCCCCCCCCGAAATTTAGATTTGATCGGTCAAAATTTCATAAAACCCCTAAAAATAAATTAAATAAGATCATTTAGTTCATTAAACATATTCTATTTTGGGTGTAATAGCGTTTAAGTTGGTTAAAACTCTTCCAAGATCTAAATTGTTAGTATTCCATACACCGGAAATGGTCTCAGCCCCCCCCCGAAATTTTTCCAGCCCCCTCCGAAATTATTTTCTATATACGCCCATGAATGAGAATACAAGAGATATCGAAAAATTCTAAGAAGTACACTCAAACCACGAGAATGATAGGTAGCTTTCGTAGAGGAGATTAATCGGAGTCTAGTTCATTTAAATCTGAGCCTCTTGATTAGTGTTACAGAATCTGAGGAGTGTTCAGTCACTAAGGAGTTCTAAGCAATATACTACCAGAGGCATTTTATTAGCCGTAAAAAGATTTGAAGTTTAAGGTGAACAATTAACACAGCTGGAACATTCAATACCTCAAGATATTTGTTGAGTCTGCTTTTTAGTATTGAGGGCACAAGGAATCAGAACGTCGACGACAATACTAAATGTAAACACATAACTGGAACTGACGCCCAAAAGGAATAATTATATGGAAAGAAGAGCCGTAAAATCAAGAAAATAAGAATGCAGTATACATCAGTTTTATTCTGGTAAATTTCTTAATGTCGCGCGTTAATAGTATATTAATTGGCTAACTATTCCAAGTTTTAGATTGTTCATATCCCCCCCCCCCCGAAATTCTCCCAGCCCCTTGCGAAATTATTTGTCTATATTCGCCCATGGAGAGTCAAGATGAGAAATAATTTATCACACTTTATGATCATGAGTCCACAGCAATTATTAAGTGATCAGTTAGAGGTTTTGGAGTAAGTAGAGTTTCTTGTCATTCTATCTTGTTTACCTCACTGGAGTACCTCCCGCATTGTTATATCGTTGCTTGTATTATCGAGAACTATTTCATCATTAAAACTACTATTTCTTGCATGAAGTTTATATTATAACAACCGTAATACATTACAGTTGGCGACGAGTGGGTGTACTCTAGTAGTTGAGAAGAATTTTAAATGAATATAGCAGTGTAACCTCCTGAAGAAATATTTGTGTTGTACAGTGACATTTCAAGTGTTAAACACTATTTTAAAGTATACCAGACTCCGCTGTGGATTTGGAAGCTCAAGTACCCCAATTACCTGGGATTGTCAAGCAATTTGCTCAATGTCAAGCTGCATTTACTGCTTGCATATGTATTACTACTGTGAGTAATCACACTTTTAGTTTTGTGCCTTATCAACAAGCAGCTACTGAGACTGTTCATTCTTATTTAGACCGTTTTAAAATAAGATTGTAGCTTACTGGGGTTCGAGAAGCTAGTTTGAAAGATAATTTAAATGATGATATGTGTCATGAATTGAATACTATGTTGAATGGCACGATTTTCCCTGCTACTACTTACAAGAATACATTTCATGATATTGCCCTATTATAGATTAGAAATGTGTGCCTGGATCTGTCCAGAAAGCTGCACAGATGCCTATGAGACCTATTCTGCCACTTGTCCTAGTCTTAACAGAGCATTTCAAAAGAACTAAAAACAAGTGCAGTGAAGCAATCAAAGTCCGACAAATTGTTCAAATCATAATAAGCCTATAGCTGACTATGGAGTCTACTTAATAGCTGCCTCTACATATTGCGTTTTTAATGATTTCCTGGACTACTCCCTGATTGTTCAATTCATACGTGGGGTCTGTTTGGGAAGACCTCATCCAGTTACTTTGAAGTATCTGTCGTGATTTATTTTATTTCTACAAACATCAAAGTTAATTTGGAAAAACTACTTTCAAAATTCAGTAATCTTTTCAGCGATACAGCAGGTATCTTGGTAGGCTCTTTAGTTCATGCGACGCTCCAACCAACCATTCTTTGCTCGTGCCCGGCAGATTGCCTATACATTGTAGAATACATATTCTGCTGAGATAGATAAAAATATGGTAAATGTGAAGGAGTGCGGTCTCCACACCGATCCTTTTGAAATGTTGCACTATAACGTATTTTGATGCACTAAACACGAATCCGTTAAAAGAAAAGCTCGCTTTTCACTAGGAAAGAAGTTATGAAACACTAAAGTTCACTGTTGTGCGGGTTCTGAAAGGTAATGTAACCTACTATGTTTGTCAACATGCGCATGCGCGGGTATGGAAAAGTTCGTAATAAGGATGTCTAATTGAAATTTACCATCAATTATTTATCAATTTATCTCCAGTTAGTTATTGAAAAATATTTTTTTAAAATAATAAACCATTCTTTAAATTTTTTTTTTTTAAATTTTAAGAAGATATCAAAACTCTAGTCAATCCAACTCGCTAAAATTAATAGAATTCAATTAATTTTAGCGAGTTGGATTGGCTAGGGGTTTTGATATCTTCTTGAGCGAGCGGAGCGTAGCGGAACGAGCGGAAACGCATAGCACGTATGCCCAAAAGCGACAATTTACGACCAAGTCAGCTACCACAAGGTGAGTAAATTTCAATTACACTTCGCCATTAAGGACTATTGCGCATGCGCGTGTTTACAAATACGATGTTACCCCGTCTTTTATAACCTCCATAACAGTGAACTTTAGTGCTTAATAACTTCTTTCCTAGTGAAAAGCGAGCTTTTTTTTTAACGGATTCGTGTTTAGTGCATAAAAATACGTTATAGTGCAACATTTCAAAAGGATCAGTGTGGAGACCGCGCTCCTTCAAATTTACCAAAAATATTAACTCAGGATTTTACAAACAACCAGAAAATTCTATTTTGGCTTTCCCTACTCATATAGTGGTGAAAGGTAACAACATGAGGATCACTAGTGTCTATAAAGGAACATTAATTACACTGATCGTCGATGAATACTCTTTGCCTCTTGTAGAAGATCTATTTAAAAAATAAAAAAAAACTACACAATGTTCTCAATTAGACATCACAGATCATTTTATGAGCCTCCCATGCAGTAAAAAATATTGTGAGGCTATGACTCTCAACACTCCAACATATGGACCCATCAGCCCGTTACATGCCCAATATCACAAGTATTCCTGTCATTTGGCAAAGGTGAATAGAATATGTCTTAAGTGATCTCGACAGAGCCATAAATTTCTTTAATGACATCTTGTTTATTCCTCATCAGTAAATGGAATGATTCAGGCTCTTGAATAAAGATTTGCTTCTCTAAAAAATGCCGGCTTAAAGCTTTAGAAATCCAAATTTGCTATTTTTCTAGATAAAATTGAATTCTTGATACACACAGTTAAAGAAGTAGGATTGCATTGCCAGAAAAAACATGTTGAGGCCTTGAGAATCTACCTTTACCCTGAACTCCTGGAGAAGTGCGAAAATTCCTAGGAAAAATTACTTATTAGCATTCTTTTATCCAAAACTAACTGCACCACTTAGAGCAATGTTTATAAAATCTAAAATTCAGTGGATCAAAGATGCAGAGCAATGTTTATATCATCTAAATTTCAGTGGATCAAAGATGCAAAAATTTATATGATTTCCTGAAAGGAGCTTACTTCAGATAGAAATCTGACACCTTCATACCAGAAGCTTCCTCTGATTCTTGCTACAGATGCTAGCCCTGTTGGTCTTGATGGTGTATTATTGCACATTATGACAAATGAATTTGAACACCTGATTTCATATGCTAGCAAAGCTCTGAGTGCTACATAGCTACACTATCCTCAAATCTATTGAGAAGCACTATTCATTGTGTGAAGAGTTTAATCCTTAGCTTACGAAGGGTAGTATGGGCAGGCCGACCCTGTAGTACGGCGGTCTTTATACCTGGCCGGGCCCTAGTTACAAAACTATTCTCACCCTCCTCTCTGCGTGTGTGAGAACGTTTATATAATTTCCTCCATTAACATTTTTTATTGAAGGAAAACTTTATTTTATTATTTTTTTACATTTTCTTTTAGGTCTAAATATTTAGGTTGAATTATATAATTAGATGCTCCAATAAATTATTTTTTATAGTCTGTATTTTTAGTACTAATCAATGAAGGTAAATAAATAAATAGCCTCCTTTTGATTAAAACAAAGAAAAATCCATCCTCCTTTTTGATTTGGACAAGTTGGATCTAACACTGGGGGTGTTAATTTTTTTGAGCCCGACCCAGGTATCCATAATCCGTAGCTCTCTCGACCCAAATAGTTAATTCTCCTGACAACTAGTGATGAAAGAAATAGCTAAAGCTTCCCTCAGTCTTTGCTTAATAGCCGTAAGGTCAAACTCCTGGAAAATTCAGCCATGGGGAGCCGTTAAACGACTGAGGAGGGTCGGCCTGCTGTACAAGTCCTTCGTTCCAGGGGCACGGCGCTTCTACTTCTACAGAAGTCTTTAGTAAGGAAAGGGTTTACAATATTTCCATTATCATTTTATGGACGCACAGTGACCATGTACACAGACAATACATCTATCCTTCACATTTTTGCTCCTGAGTCCCATTTGTCTCAGTTCACACTCCATAGATGTAATTATTATGCTAATTACTTGGCGAATTTCAATTTTGACATATAGGTCAAACTCAGTATACTTGACCATATGGCGCAATAGGGAGATAGTGGGGGTCAGTACTAGCTCTGGCCGCCTAATTTTTCCCTTTTCAGGTACCTATAAATTAATTAAAGGCTGGATGAGCCTAGGGTGGATCTGGGGCCTCAAATCCAACCCCTGAACGATGACACTAGAAGATAAAATCTTGGGTTTTGAACCTGAGTCCTCTAGTTCAATAGTCGACTGCTCTTCTACCTCTGAGCTAACCTCGCCCCACTCAGTACCTCCTAGCGAGTGGCATTAAAAGCTACTAAATTTATGGATATTTTTTGCCCATCTACTGTACAACAAAAACTGAAGCACCCTGTAGGCACTTCATTGAGAGCAAAGGCGCACCAGTCACCTTCAGAGCCAGGTGTCTAACACTTTATCGTTACAACACAGGCAGGGTAGAATTTATCAAGATACCACCTCCATACACAGCGGTTTGAGCTGTCTGCCAACAGCATGAAGCTGAGCATTGGCAACCGCTGGTTTTTTTCTCAAGGGATTTCATACCGGCACAGCTGAGGTGTGGTGCCTACAAAACAGAACGAGGCAATCTACTGCGCAGTCAAGCTCTTCATGCCATTAATAGATGGTTGAGTGGTCAGCATAGTCATAGTCCACATACCACTAGGTTCTGATTTTTATCAGGAATCAGGGACACCTATACCATTGAGAATTTGCTAGTGAACTTCATCAGCCAGTTCTCCAGCAACCTTTGTAATGTCTCTGAAGAGTAGAACAAAGTGGTTGATACCTTATCGAGGCATGAGGTGATAAACAGCACAGGCGTCATAGTGGAAAATCGTCCCACTCAACAGGAAGATTCTTCTGTTTATTGTAATCCTGATACTGCAAGGGTGTAAAAAAACAAAAACAAAGTCCTTTGAAATTTTCACTTATCTATGTTGTTTTGACATCTATGTATAACTATGTAAAATTAATAATACTATTATTTTGTGCAAATGATTCATATATATGAGAAAATGAAAGATGGAAAAATCGTTTAGCTCTCATGAGGATTCATCAGACTAAATAAATGTATTTTAATAATGATATAAAAGATTCCAAATATCTAGAATATTTCAAGGGGATAAAAAGTCTGGCGTACTGAGCTCTTTAAGCTGGAGTGAGTTATGAGTAAAATCAATACTGACGAGGCACCCAGATTTATTAAACTTATAAAAGAATAGAAAGGTTATCCTTTATGAATTTTACTCTGAGTTACTCATCAACCTAACCACGGTACTGTACCGTAGGTGATAACACTATCTAGGTGAGCAGATGTTGGGGCTTGCGTGCATTGAGGAACCTTGGTTCTAAGTCAGCTGAGATTCAATCATGCTGAACAGGACCTAGGGGAAAAGCCAGACTAAACTGGTACCACGGGTGGTGGTGGTGTTTTTTATTTTTTTAATTATTATTTTATTTTTTTTTTTTTTAGGAAACACCCAATCCTAAGGTTGCAGCAGCCTGCGCTGAAAGAATGGATGGCACAGGGTGGATAAACATGAGACGTGGGAAGTAGGTAACCGCTTGGGGCACCGGGCGACCCCCCCCCCCATTGAAAGTAGCCTTCCTGTAGTATGCGGGGCTCTGTTGCAGGTGACTGTTGTTATCCCTAGAACTATATGCCTTAAAAACAATATAAAAAACTTTACACCTAAAGAGCAAAGAGGTCGGGGATTTGGCCATGGGTTCCCCTTAGCCGACAACTTCAACCAAAGACGGAAAAGACTTTGCACCAGTGAAGAATCTCTCAGGGGCGCAAAAAAGAAAACTTAAGAAGACCTTGGCTCTAGCCAATGATAAGGCCCAACCCAAGACTTCCAGTGGGAAATGCAGGAATGAAGAAGGTTCCAACACTTCTTCTCCTGTGGAAAAGAAGAAGCAGAAGTTGATGCCAAGACCAGTTAGCTATGCTGGAATTGCGTCTGACTTCAAGCTGGTGCTAATCCCAAAAGATTACCCAAAGTGACTCAAAAGAGTGGGTAATAAAGTATATGCCTAGGCGAATTTAAGATCAGGACGGCAGAACTGACTGAATTAACACCAATGGTTCGAGCAGGGATGTTTGTGCCTGGAGGAAAAGTAGTTGGCCAGGACCTACTGACTAAAATGAGCACCCAGAATCATTGGAACACTAAATGATGGATTGTTCAGGACCAGCTGAAGAAGGAGATGGGGCACTTTGTCACTGTAAAGCTGCCAGAAAGTAACTTAAATGCAATTCAGGAGAGGAAGAAAGGACGTCTTTGATACCGGGTATACAAGATCGTACTGACGCCCTTGCTAAAAAAGAAGAAAGATGTGGCAATGGAGGAAGACACCCCGAATGCACACGAGGGAAGAAAAAGCAGAGGAGACAGAGCTGCTCGTAATAGAGCTGCCGAAGTATTCAGTGGAAGTGTGTCCGGTCGTTATGGCAAAACTGCGAGAAACGAGAGGTTTGTAGACTGCTACGGAGGCTAGGGGTTGTGGGTACTTGTGGCCCCTCCTCGGCAGAGCCTGGAAGCTAGCCTCTCCGAACCTCCAGTTGAGAGTCCACCGAGGCGAAGACCTTACACAGATGGCGATAAGGCTACTGCCAGTGATGTGGGGCGGGTAAATACCCAGTGGGTAGGTAAATATAAATTGGGTATTTACCCACAGGGAAGGTAAATACCCAAAAAGTGGGTATTTTCAGTTTTTGAGCTTGATACAACTTCTTTGAATATTTTTTAGTGCAAACAAGGACTGAAACTCACCCATTTGATCATAAAAACTTAATAAACATTAATATTTACCCAGTAATATTTTAAAGAATGTTAAAAGTCGGTCCGGGTATTTAAACTTAATGCATATCTATGAATTTTCATGATTACTTTTACAGTGGGGAAGGTTAATTAATTTTAAAAAGGTTTTAATGAAGCCTGTATAATTATTAAGGATTTGTTTAAATTTAAAAAAAGGGTCAAAACTTTTTTAATGTTTATTATAATAGTTCAAAACCATTTTAAGTGGTTTGTGATCCTTATTAATATTATTTGAAATTATGCTCATACAGTTGTAACAACATTACAGGAAGCGGAAATCCAGAAATGAAAAGGCAGCTTCTTGATGACAGAGTGTTTTTGATCCGAGTCAGGGAACTAGTTAACATCTTTGATCCAATTGTTGAACTTATCACTGCCATTCAGTTAAATGCCCATTTGATCCACACAGTTCATAAGAAATTTAAGAATTACTGAAAACTCTTCAACAAGAAATCCCAGAATCTTCTCTTCAAAAAATGGAGGAAAAACTTGTGCTAACTAAATAGGAGAAACGCATTCAGTTTGGTGTTGGAAACGCACATCTTGCTGCAGACTTGTTGAACTCCTTCATTTGTTTTGTGTGTGAGTTAGGCAGAAGCGTGGGATTGAAATCAGTTGATCTTCGGAAAGACATAGCTGACTTTAGGGGCCAAGAGGGATTATGGCAAAGATCCTTTGTTTGGGAAGGTCTTGAAGACAATGACAAAGAAAATAATAAAATAAGTCCCATGTTATGGTGGAGAGGCTTGAAAGGTACATGTCTTTTGATCAATGAATACCTAACATAATTTGTGTTTTGAGAAATTGAGATAATCCTAGTCCAAAGTTTTAGCTGAGGCTACATTTTTGTGAATGGAGTACAGTAGTATCAAATTTAGGCAAACAACTTGTTTTATTGGTAGTCGGAAGGTCCATGGCAAATTTTCAGGTAATAATTTATTATTTATTAACCTCTCAGTGATCCTATTTTATAATTTTTTATTGTTTTAATAGTTTCTCAGTGTTGCAATAGCTCTAAACTGGCAAGATCCATGACATTTTACAATATTCGATTACTAAGCCGCGGTTTAGTTAAATACCTTAAATACCCGGGTATTTATGAAACTGGGTATTTACCCTGAAGAATAAATACCCGGGTATTTTACAACACAGGCTACTGCAGGTCAATTTGCATCAGTGCAAGGCGGTCCCTGGAATGCTTGAGGAATATGCACGAAGTAAGATTTTAGCTCATATTCCCCCAGTTTGACTATGGTTGTTTGGTGTACGGTGGACTTTTTGGCAATCTTGAGGCAAAACTCAAACGCCTCATGAACTGTTTCATTTGTTTTATCCTCGGGATCCCCAGAGACTCCCACATATCACATTTCTACCAGGAGCTAAATTGGCTATTCCCTCTTTATCGTCGACAGTACTTCCTCGCCTCAGTCCTTTACCAAGTAATTCATTCCTGAAGACCTTCTTATATTTTTCAACTCCTTAAATTTAAATCCTCTGTTCACTCCCGTAACACCCGATCTTGTTCTTCCGATCTTTATATTCCTTCCCACCGAACAGCAATATTCGAAAAATCATTCATCACCCGTGCCACCTCGCTATGGAATTCCTTACCTCTGTCTGTCCACCATTCTACCAACCTAGAAACCTTTAAATCTCGACTCTGCCTGCACTTTTTATCCCTGCAAGTTTTACCCATCAGGGCCTGTATCGTGTTCAAAAAGGGACCTAATGTTTTTCCCTTATGGCAATTCTGTTACAGAGACCTGTTTGTAGCAAGTATGACCGCTCATGTGGGAGGTGTGCAGAGAGAAGTGCTGGTGGTCTCAGCCTACCTCCCTTAAGAACAGTGCAATCCAGCTGGAAAGAAACTACGAGACGCTGTGGACTACTGTAGGAAGAGAAGCTTGCAGTGCATCCTACCAGGATCACACAATCACATCACACAATCTGGGAAGTACTAATTGTAATCCTAGAGGTGAGTTATTACTAGAGTATGATGAGCACTTTGTTAACAAAGGAAATGAGCCTACCTTCGTAATTAGGACAAGAAGGGAATTCATTAATATCACCCTTGCTACTAGGTGTTTAACTACAGTGGTTAAGAACTGGCGAGTAGAGGAGCAGGTATCAGGTTCAGATCACAGACATATTACATATAGCTTGGATGGGGAAGGGACTACAGCTCTTATCCTAAGGAATCTATGATACACTGATTGGAATCGGTACAAAGATATTTTAGCCTGTAGGGTGGATAACTGTCCGCAGAGAGTTAATGCTTGCCCTTTTAATAATTAGAAGTTATGAACAATTTTCTCACTGATGACATTATCAAGGCGTACATAGATAGCTGCATTAGGAAGGTTAGGACCACCAGCAATTCCGCATGGTGGAACAAAGACTTATCCCAACTTTGGAGTGATGCAAGGCCGAAAGGAAGGGATCCTGGGAGGAATACAGGAGGAAAATGGCTTAGTATAACACAGCTGTGAGGAAAGCGAAGAGGGAGGAAGTTCTGCTCTGAGGTGGGTAGTGTGGAGGAATACTCGAGACTCCATAAGATACTCGCGAAAAAGTCCCATGAAAAACATGGGGACTGTGAAGAAGGAAGAGGGTTTCACAGAATCAGCCGAGGAACCCCTAGACTGCATACTCGCAAATCATTTTTCTGACAGCGAAGTAGTTAGCTCGGATGACAATGGTGATTATCCAGTCAAAAGAGGCAAGTCGGAGGTATGAAGACGTGGTAAGGAGATAATGAAGGCAGCACACTTCAGATGGGCCATCAGGACCTTCAGTCCATTTAAGTCCATTTAAGTCCATCTCTGGGAGTAGATGGGATATATTCTGCCTTTCTGCAAAAAGGGCTTGAGATACTCATGCCCACGCTTATTACACTCTTCAGAAGTAGTCTCGTGCTGGGCCTCGGTGCGGTTTCTCGGGCTTATCTGGACACCCGGTCATCTAATCTAATCTACTCCTCAAACTTTTCATTGACATCTTCAAGACTGGCCACAAAGGTATGAAATATAATCTCAAATTTAAGTGATTTGTTGGACTTCATTACTACATTTTTTTTTTTTTTTTTTTTTTTTTTTTTTTTTTTTTTTTAATTTCTTTATTCAATAAATATAAATATTACAATTGTAATTCAGTTACAATATAGTGCTCCTGCTAATCAGAAACAAACTAAATTTTATTTCTAATTAGCAAAAGGCCAATGAATTGGATTCAAAAATTGTTCCAATATACAAAAATCCATAGGTGAAAAAACCCCATGGTTATACTCCTAGTAATTAATCTAAAATGCAACTGAGGCATAGAGGAGAAAATTCTCACTCAAGATCAGATTGGTGTTTCAGAAGGATTTGAAAGAAAACCAAAATCTATACAGTGGAACATGGATAATTTGAACTTCGATAATTCGAAATCGTGGTTAATTCGAGTATTTCTCTCAGCCCCTAGAATTTAGGGCATAAACAATGTAAAAAAATTGTGGTTAATTCGAATAAAATTTTGGATAATTCAATTTTTTTACGAGCCTTTACCTCCAATGGGAAGTGGTCGATCATAAATCTTGTGAAAATATTCTGCCCTCGGGTAAGAAGGATAGTAAGATACGGATGTAGGGGTTCCGGGACAAGAAGCGCGGCGGTCTCATAGTCTAGTTCTTGGACTCTAGGAGTTCTGCAAAGTGGTAGGTCGTGCTTCCTCCCTTCCAGGGGTTGTAGTTACATACACTATCCTGTCGTTTTATCCTAGAATTCCCTCCCACCATCCCTCCCTTCTGCATTTCTTATTCAGTTATGTCAGTCAGCGCCAAGATCTGTTGTATTGTTTGTGCCTTGAATTTCTGGTGTACAGTGCAGTTCAGTGAGTTGTTGATTTAAGATGTCGAAGCCTAGAAGTTATAAAACTTTAACGTTGTCAGAGAAAATAGCTGCGATTAAAGAAGTTGAAAAATAAATAAAGAAAAAATCTAAAATTGCTAAGGACTTTGGAATTCCTCCTAACACTTTATGAACTTAACTGAAAAATAAAGAAAAAGGTTCTTGCCCATGAAAATGACTTTTGTTCAAAACAATAGACTTTTATTTTTACTTTTTTGATAAATTATTTATTACTTATGTACGTAATCATCAATTTATGAAATATTTGTTATTGTCTAAATAAAATGTATGTATTTTTTTAAAATTAAAAAATGTAAAAATATGAAATTCGATTTTTTACCCCTTTATTTTCAAAAACTTTTGTAATTCGAATTTTGGATAATTCGAACTTTTTTATCGGCCCCTAGGGGTTCGAATTATCCAAGTTCTACTGTATATACATATATATATGTTAAGCGACTCAGCCTCCCTGGTACTCTCCAGGCCCTTAATCTGTTATTTTTAGGGACCTAGGGGTTTCATAAAAGAACATTCAATTCTTCCGCTGAGGCTACATCCACTGTTAGTGAGTCCTTGCCCATTGATGTTGAATCCTGTGATGTTTCCTACTCAGTAGTGTACAGTGCTAGGGTCTTCTCGCCCGAAGGTCAATCCATGGAGTCTATTTTGGATCGTTTGGTCACTTGTAGTGGTACCAATAGCCAGCTGAAGCTGTCGAAGGTAGACACCTGCAGTGGAAAAGGGCTCTCTTAGGGCAGTTAGCCCTATATAGAGGTCTTCATGTCTAGTTGTTCAGCGTGGTCTACTGCTTTGTGGTCGGTCCTCAAGACATTCGGTGGCTCGGATCCTGTTCCAACACCCCACAACATCGCTTTGCCCGATATTTGGCCAACGCATGATTTGACGAGTTGTAAGGCCTTCCTCACGGAGGGCAACAATTCGGAACCACTTTCCTGTGGAAATTAAACACCTATTCATTTGTCCTACTTGATCAAAAGAAAGCACTAAACTGAAAAATTCTCTAATAAATGCTTTAATATGCAGTGTTGATTAAAGAAGAATTACAGCTACCAGAGTATTAGAGCCCCTTATTCTAACTTTAAAAAATGATAAACATAGACTTTGTTACTCTTAATTCATGTACTACTCTGGCATGAAGTGGATTTTCTAATCTGATATGTGGTTTTTAGGGTGATGCAAAACTTTTTTTGATGTGTGTATATACATATGTGAATATATATATATATATATATATATATATATATATATATATATACACATATGTATACATGCCTGTGTATACATTTTGGGTGTCCCCAAAATAAATGGCAAAACTTCAGGAACCAAACCACCATGCGAAGAAATCCAAGAGAGTGAGCTCTGGAGATCCAGCCGGCCAAAATACCGGCCCACCACGTCCTATCCAATGCCATGGATAGTTAATGCCCAAACAATTTTGGACGGCCCTCCCGTAGTGGGCTGGACTAAGACCCAGCTTCCTAATCTTTGTGACAAAAGGACTTACTCCAAGAACACCGACAGTTTATTATCAAGAAATGTGTGGAAAGACTCTGCGTCAAGTCGAGGGGTCAAAAAATGGAGACCTACTATTTCATTATTCCACACAAGATCAGAGGCATACTCACTCCTATATTTTGGGGTGGAGGGAGGGAGATTAAAGGATGTGATGGTGGGGCTGGGAGGGTGAGTGGAGGGGGTAAAAGATAAAACATATACTTTTAACGATTTTTATATCGGCATTATGAAAGAATACCTTTTCTCAATTGTGTTTTTGTTTTTTGCGTTTTTCTCGGAAATGAAGCAAAACCGAGAAAAATGCCAAAGGATTTTTTTTTTCTTTTTTCATCCTGCATCGATTCCCGAAGTTTTGTTGTTTATTTTGGGGTTATTTTGGGCACATATAAAAATTGTTAAAAGTATATGTTTCATCCCCCACCCCTCCACTCACCCCCACCCTCACCTTCCTTAATCCCCCACCCCAAAAATATAGGAGTGAGTATGTCTCTGATTTTATGTGGAATAATGAACTAATAGGTCCTCATTTTTTATCCCCTTGACTTAACGCAGAGTCTTTCTACGCTTATAAACTGTCATTGTTCTTGGAGGAAGTCCTTTTGGCACTGAGATAGGGGAGCTGGGCCCAAGTCATCGGTTGTCCAGCCTACTAGAGGAAGGTCGTCCGAAATTGGTTGGACACAGTCTATCCATGGCATTGTACAGAGCATTTTTTTTATCATTGTATTTTATGATTTAATTTGAGAAGAATAAATGACAAGGATGTTTTCCCTCCTGTAAATAATCCAGAGAGAAAACATTAACAATTTCCTGGTGGGGCATTCCTTCCTCCGGTAATAGGAGTATATGTGAATCCGAATAGCCTCCAAATCAAACGAATCCAGATCAGTCACTGCTTTCTTCCTCGGTCTCTTCTTCCCAGGTGTTGACATTGGCTCATTTTTCTTTGAGGAACTCACAATTCGAGACACTGCTCAGATCTGCTTATCTTAAGGGCCTCAGCAATTAATTCTGTGATTTTTCATGTTGGCAATAACGGCCCATTTTGTTTTTTCACCTAAAAAAATAATTTTATAAACAAATAACTAAAATAGGTGTCTGAAATTTTAAAACGAAGAACTTACTTCGAGGGTCTCTACTACTACTTACAGGTGTGTCTATTATAAGCCTCGCAAAACACTTAACAATTACAAGCGGGTTGTAAATAATTGAATAAGAGAGCCCAAACAGGGTGTAACAGCAGATTGTGAGTGAAGGCGGCGGGGTTCGAGGGAGGGGTATGCTGCCAATTTTTTTAAATAAAAAAAAATAATGTATGGTATTTACCTTACAGGAACGAAGGAAAAAATCCAACTCTAATAATATGGGAACTTCATCACCAAATTGGTATGATTTTATCTTATCAAGCAGCCGAGGATTCTTTTGAATTATTCAATCAATCAACTTAATTGGAGTTCTGGTCTACCTCGAGTACTATCTTAAATGCTCTGAGTTATGTGCCTAAATTGAAAAAAAAAAATCACTTATCAATATATATATATATATATATGAAAAAAATAATTTTCAATAGATCAGGAAGGAATGAGTAGAACTTTAAGTGCAAAAAATGCTTCATTTAAAATTTCAAAAATAAAATTTAAATAAATTAAAAAAAAATAAAAATCCCTGTAAGGGCATATGAAAGTAATGTATTCCTATTAGGAACTCAGAATAGGGTATAGTGTTTTTCAATTTTCATAGTGGGCTCCCAATATATTGTATATATTGTTCATCTTTTATCTTTTTTCTCTGCCCTTCTCTTTCATTCTCATTTTATTTCTTTTCGTATTCAATTTTAGTGTGTGTGCTTTTATATTAATTTCTTCGGGTCATATTTTTTTATTTCAAGCATTATATTTTTTTTTAATATTTTTTTTACATGACCCTAATCTACTAATTATAAATGTGCTTTTTAGTTACAGGTTGGTTGGTGCTAATGATCCTAGCAGACAACGCACCAAAAAAACAATTGCAGATTGGTTTCCACCCTTAGAGATGCGTGTAGCAATATACAATTATGTCAAAGAATAGCATCATCACCAAAATTTCTAACGCAAGCATAGGGGAAAGTCGGACAAAACCGGGTCTCAAAATGTTTTTGGTTTTTTACTAAACAGCTACATGAATAAAATTGCTTCAATTTTTATTTGAATGATAAAGTAGTTCTTTAGTTCCAAATGTAAATATTTTCAGTGTAAAAGAACAATATTTTGGAGGGAAATAAATACTTTTTTCGAAGTATACAAGTACCCGATTTTATCTGAACTGGTCGGATAAAACCAGGTACATTAAAAAATAATTAAAAAAATTTTGATATTTTACAAATGAAATATTTATTTATAACAATAAATAGACTGAGGAACATAAGTGGGGTTAAAAATCACTGAAATTAAGTAGTTTTGAATTTAATATATTAAGCATTTATATTAATTTAAGTTGATTAATCAGATTTGTAAGAGGTTTTGAGAACAAAAATCACAAATAAAATATTGACCATGTTTACCTGCATTGCTACAGGCTTCATGTGCCCTTCCTTTACAATTGCGACACTTTATCCAATTTTCCATGAATTTTGCCCTGACGTACAATTCATTATAAAAGCTTCTCAGCCTTTGTCAGTAGCATCAGAGCTTGCAAAGAGGTGGCCTGGAAATGCATCATTGTTGAATGGGTAAATCCTGGTTTTCTTAAACCCACTAACTGCTGTCCGAAGAATCCCTGCCCTTAAATATGCAGCGAGTAATAGCGTAAATAAAGTTTTATACCGAGGTGCGGTTGAAGCCCTTTGCCCTAGCTAATGATGTCTTCTCAATTAATGAAATTTGTGAATTCTGAGGAAGAAAGCTGTACAACCATTCTTTCCCTGCCATATTTTTTTCTTTGTTGGATGTATGAGGAATACTATTTTTTTCTGCTTACTGGAATGTAAATTCTCTTAAATCTGTCAGTCTCAGTACAAATAATCTTTCTTCCAATATTAGGATTTTCCCCACGATTTCCTTTTCTTGATTCAACTAAAAATAAGCTTACATCTGCCCAAACCATTCTTTGCAGGGACCTCCGCAGACAAACCATTCTGCCTAGCATTTCTTACTCTTTCCTCAAGGGTACTTTGAGGTACATTGAATGAATCCGATGCTTTCTTATAAAAATTGTAAAAAAACATTTTATTTATACAAATACAATGTGATAATCCAATGTAGTAGCCTATATTTATTGAAAGTCTATTTTTTAATAATTTTAAAATGATTCTTGCTTAACCAGGTCCTACTCGTTTCTGTCCAACTGCCCGGTTTTGTCCAACTACTCCATTAAACAGAAAAGAAGGATTAGCACTTCTCAAACACAGAGTAAAATCAGTGTAGTAAAAATCTTAAGTTTTGTACTTGAATTGAAGTATCTCGAAAGGACAACTTAACAATTTTTAAATGTACCTACAGTTCACAGTATGAAGTAAAATAATGTGTGTTTACTTAATCAACTTTACTTTACTTTCGATGGCTCTATGGTCCTTGAAGAACCTTGGCCTCCTCCACAATTCTCCGCCATTCATCCCTGTCCATAGCGGCTCTTCTCCACCTTTGGGCACCAAGCATTTTGAGGTCCTCTTCCACGTCTCCCAGCCACCACAATCTGAGATGCCCTCTTCCTCGTCCTCCACCAGGGTGTACTTCCAGAAGCTTCTTCGGGATACGCTGTTCTTCCATCCTCTGTACATGCCCCAGCCACTTAATTCTGCCTCTCTTGATACATGAGAAATTATCCAGGGCCTTGTATAAATCACGGAGCTTTGCCTCCACTGATCTCGCTCCTTCAAGGGGCCATAAATCCTTCTCAGGACTTTTCACTCCCAAACATGTGTTATGCCTTTCTGTTGAGGACCCATGTCTCACTTCTGTATGCTACTACTGGTCTAATAATGCACATATACACAGCCTTCTTTAACTGCCTGGGCAGCACCTTCGACCTAAGTACTCTCCCGAGCGCCCAGCAACATCTACTTTCAGCCATCAAGTGTGCCTTGACATCTGCCTGCTTGCCATTCTTTGCGTTGATGTTGGTCCCAAGGTAGATTAGATTAGATTAAATTAAGTATGACTCAAATACCCCCGCAAGCGCGGGGTGCACCTCAGCCGTTGCCTCCTATTGTGAGTGTCCTATGTGCCTGCTTAGGCTTCTCTCAAGCTCCTGATGAATTTCAGATACTGCCAAACTTCAGCCGACCTCCTGATTTCATCCTCTCCAAGGCTGCCAAAATGCAGGAATCGCCTCCTCTCCAATGCTACACACTCAAATTTAACATGCTTGGGTGTCTCCTCCTTGTCCTTGCACCACCTGCATACTGGTGAAGACCTAATTTTCCTAACGTACATATGCTTATTCATTGTACAATGACCTGAGACTGTTGCAACCGTCTCCCTCAGATCTCTTCTGGTCATATCCAGAAAAATGTCCTTCTTACCCAATTTTTAATGTTCAGCTCCGGTATCCTGCTTGGATCATCAATTATCGCAGTTCCGAAGTGCAGGTACCTCTTGGCTGCCAGTGTCGTGCATCTGCATACAATGTGGTATGGGGTCTCGTCGTCTTCAGAGCACAATCGGCACTATGTTGTATTGGTGAGTCCCATGGAGTAGAGGTGTCTCCGTAGTTTGCAGTGCCCTGTAAGTAGAGCTGTCAGTATTTTCACCTTGCTTCTACAGAGATTAAGCAGTGTATCCGTTCTCTTCTTGTCCGCAAAGACCATAAATTGCTTTGCCTGTCCCTGGGTAGTACTTCTGCTCTACTTCCTCTTATTTTCAGCTTCATCCCACCTACAGATGCTCAATCTGGCAACAGCTGGTGCAATTCCACATATTGGCTCTGGTGAGAGAGGTAACGTGGATGCTCCTATGTTAGCCAATTCATCAGCCTTCTCATTTCCAGGTATGCCAGAGTGCCCTGGTACCCACTCCAGTTTGACCCCGTTTTTCCGGCCCAGGTTGTTTAGGCTATCCTTACACTCCTGTACGACCTTAGATTTTATTCTGTTTGCAGCTAATGCCCTTATGGTGGCTTGGCTGTCCGAGAATATAGTAAAGCGTTTGTCTCTAGGGCCTCCGCTATTCATGATGTCCGCACACATATTTATGGCCAATACCTCAGCTTGGAACACTGTAGCATATTTTCACAGTCGTATGTTGAGACTGTGTGTGGTATCCTGAATCCACACCCCTGCTCCTGTACCTAATTCAGTTTTCGAGCCGTCGGTATATTCATAGCTGTCCACCCGGCTTAGTATCATTTTATGTTCCAGCGCCTCCTCTCTTGTTTTGATTGTTGTCACAAAATTTGAGCTGAAGGTTATCGGGTCTTGATAGTCCGAAGGCATGCAGAGAATTGGTTCCTGCAGGTTCCTCCAGATAATATCACAATGTGCACTAAACGTTGGACACGGTTTCTGTCCCAATATACTGAACCTGTATGCCGTGTGTCTAGCTGTTTCTTCAATAAAAATCTCTATTGGCCTTAGGTTAAGCAGAATCTCCATAGCCCCCATAGGGGTGGAGCCAATTGCGCCTGTAATCATCAGGCAAGCCATCCTTTGCGGGGAGCCTAGTATTCTCTTATTAGTTATAGTGCCGCAGCGATGCCACCACACTATCGATGCATACGTAACTATCGGTCTCACAATCGCAGTGTAGATCCAATGCATAGCTTTGGGGGTAATACCCCAGTTGTTCCCAACTACCCTCCTACATGCCCACAGGGTGCGTGTGGCCTTCTTGGCTGTGTTGTAGATATGCTCCTTCCAGTTAAGTTTCGAGTCCAGAGTGACTCCTAAATACTTCACTGTATTGGAATAACTTAGGTTGCTACCTGCAAGTCTCGGTGTACCTAGTCCCTCCATCTTCCTTCTTGTTGTGAAGGGTACCAGTGTGATCTTCTGCGGGTTAATCTTAAGATGTTTGCACCATTCGTCCACAATGCGTAGTGCTGCATCGAGCATTTCTGCTAGAGTAGGTAGTACCTTCCCCGCCACTGTAATCAACAGGTCATCAGCATACGCCTGTATGTTAAATCCCTGATCTTTAAGTCTTGTCAGCAGTGTATCTACCACCATACACCACAACAGAGGTTATAAGACTCCCCCCTGGGGGCAGCCTGTCCTTGGTTTAATGTGTTTACAGTAAGTTCCCTCTAACAGCCTTATGGTACGATTTCTTAAATGGGTTACTGTCCAATCTGTTATGAATTCCTCAACTTTTCTGCTGACCATGGTGTCTCTTACCACCGCGATGGGAGTTCTATCAAAAGCTCCCTCCACGTCTAGAAATGCACACAGTGCTGTCTCCTTGTATTGTATTGTCCTCTCCAGCTTGCACACCAGATCATGTAGTGCTAATTCGCACGATTTGCCTGTCTGATATGTGTACTGTTGCTTGTCAAGAGGATTATATCTTAACGCAGTATCTCTGATGTGTCTGTCTATGATCTTCTCTAGTGTTTTAAGTAGGAAGGAGGATAGACATATCGGCCTGTAGTCCTTTGCATACATGTGTGACGCTCTTCCTGGTTTGGGAATAAAGCATAGTCTGGCCACTCTCCAGTTCCGTGGAATGCAGCCCAGTACAAGACTACTTCTGAAGAGTGTAATAAGTGTTGGCATGAGTATCTCCATCCCTTGTTTCAGAAAGGCAGGATAAATCCCATCTATTCCCAGGGATTTGTATGGGCTGAAGGTCCTGATGGCCCATCTGACGTGTGCTACTCTCACTACCTCCTTCCAAAGTCTCCATATCTCCGGTTTGCCTCTTCTGACTGGACAATCATTGTCATCCGGATCAACCAACTCGCTGTCAGGAAAGTGTGTTGCGAGTATGTAGTCCAGGGATTCCTCGGCTGACTCCGTGAAACCCTCTTCCTTCTTCACAGTCCCCATGTTTTTTGTAGGACTTTTCGTGAGTATCTTGTGGAGTCTTGAGTAGTCCGCTACTCATCCCACCTCAGAGCAGAACTTCCTCCAGGCCTCCCTCTTCGCTTTCCTCATGGCAGCGTTGTACTGTGCCATTTTCTTCCTGTCCCTCCCAGGATCCCTTCCTTTTAGCCTTATTTAAAAGTCTTCTCGTCTCCCTCCGGAGTTGTGATAAGTCTTTGTTCCACCATGTGGAATTACTGTTAATGTTCTGAACCTTCCCAACACAGCTATCTTCATACGCTTTGATAATAGCCTCTGTGAGAGAATTGTTCATAACCTCTAATTCGGGAAGAGTGTTGACTCTCTGTGGACAGCTATCCTTCCTACAGGCTAGAATTTCTCTGTACCGATCCGAGTCAGTGTATCTTGGATTTCTTAGGATAAGAGCTACAGGCCTTTCCCCATCTAACCTATAA
The DNA here is from genome assembly GCA_946811695.1 of Gonocerus acuteangulatus. Taxonomy (NCBI): domain Eukaryota; kingdom Metazoa; phylum Arthropoda; class Insecta; order Hemiptera; family Coreidae; genus Gonocerus; species Gonocerus acuteangulatus. The sequence goes on from OX328132.1 coordinate 27,471,987, forward strand.
GTAATGTATCTGTGATCTGAACCTGAAACTTCCTCCTCTCTCCCCCCACCAGTTCTTGATCACCGTTGTTAACCACCTAGTCCTACGCAAAATAGTTAATGCCACTTTCTATGTTTCTAATAAAACCCTCCATCATGATCTGAATATCCCCTTCATCCATGAACTGGCTAAATCCCGATTCCTAACCTTCCACTCTAAATTATCTGCTCATCCCAATCCCAGAGCTCAATCCCTCTCCTCTCAATCCCACCCCGAAAACCCTTCTAAGAGGCTAAAGAGATCTTGGCCTCGTGATCAACTCTGTAATTAAAGCGGTCAACTAGGAAGTGTCAATAATGATTGGCTCCTTCCAAACTTCTATTTTATCTTTTGATTTATTATTTTTATTATTATTACTTTTATTTTATTTTAGCTATGATTTATTTATTTATGCACTTATTTATTTTTTTATTTTCTTTTTGTTTCTGTAATTCAATTTAGTATGTACTATTTTTTCTTTTTTTTCTGTATTCTCATTATGTGAAATCATAAAAATGGCTTTACTTATCACAATTAACCAATGTGCTATATAATTTGTGCAGATGTTAATAAACACTTTATTATTAAAAAAAACAAAACAAAAACCTACTAGCAAGGGTAATATCAATGACTTCCCTCCTATTCTTAATTATGAAGGTTGGCTCATTACCTTTATTGACAACGAGCAAGTCATTATTCATAACATATTCTAATAGTAACTCACCTCTAGGATTACAGTTAGTACTTCCCCAGATTGTGTGATGTACATTTGTGTCGCATCCTACCAGACACTGCAGTCCTCTCCTCAGGGCCACCACATCTCAGAGCCGGGCCCGGGACCAGATCACGGGCCCCCTCTTCTCAGAGCTGGGCCCCCACTTCTCAGAGCCAGACTGAAAATTCTAGTACTTTGCTATAGGACTTTTGACATTTTAAAATTATTTTCATCTTGAATTTTGAGCGAAATAAGAATAAAAGTCGACAATCGGTGCAGCAAAGGTCACTTTTGGTCCTTGTAGTTTTATTACAACTCATAATGAAATATAATATTCTGGGACTGCACTTGTTTTGTCGTTTATTTCCTTAAAAAAAAAAATATAGATCCCATTCCAATAAATATAGCTACGCCCGGCTATATTTCTAAACCCCATTCTTTTTACAAGCTCATAACCTATACATTTTTTCCAATTAGCCGGGCCCGGGACAAGTGTACCCGGCTGCCCCCCCCCCCAAGTGGCGGCCCTGCTTCTCCTCCTACAGTGGTCCACAGCGCTCCGCATTTTCCCTCCAGGTGGATTGCACTGCTCGTATGGGAGGTAGGCCGAGGCCACCACCACTTCTCTCAGCACACCTCCCAGACGAGCTGAAATGCTTGCTGCACACAGGTCTCTGTAACAGAATTGCCATAAAGGAAGAACATTAAGTCCATTTTTGAACACAATATAGGCCCTGGGATTCGGCTCATGCCCTGAAATATTACTATAGCCTGTCCATCCCAAACCCCGTACCTGTCCTTTAAAAACATATGGTTCTTGTATAAGGATAAGATTAAACCCTTACCTCGTGCATACTGCTCAAGCATACCAGTAGCCGCTTTGCAGTGGTGCAGATTGACCTGCAGTAGCCTTATCGTCATCAGCGTAAGGTCTCCGACTCGGTGGGCTTCCTACTGGAGGTTCGGAGAGGCTCACTTCCAGGCTCTGTGGAGGAGGGGCTACAAGGACCCACAACCTCCAGCCTAGAAACCTCCCGTTGCTGACAGCTTTCCGCCCTACCAACCGGCTCCACCACCGGCGGCTTAGTCTCCTCTGCTTCCTTCTCCCCTTCCTGAGCAGCTAGGGTGTCTTCCTCCATGGCCAGCTCTTTCTTTTTCTTCAGCAGGGGCTGCAGCGCGATTTTGAAAACACCGTATCCAAGACGTCCGTTCCTCCTCTCCTGAATTGCGCCCAAGTCATATTCTGGCAGCTTCACCGTGACAAAGTGCCCCGTCTCTCTCTTCTGCTGGTCCAGAATAATCCAGCTCTTGGTATTGCATTTGTTCTGGCAGCCAATCCTCCTCAGTAGATCCTGGCCGTCAACCTTTCCTCCAGGCACAAACATGCCATCTCGCACCATTGGTGTCAGTTTGCACAATTCTGCTGTTCTAATCTTGTATTCACCTAGGTCCACCCCAGGCATGTACTTTTTGAGCCATTCCCTCGATTCGCTGTCAAGGCTGTTTACTACAATGGCTCCACCGTCCATGTTGATCCCATCGATGTCAATCTCTATGCTGGTCTCGTTATCTTTGTTGTAACCATCCATCCGTTTGATTACTGCATCATTCAGCACCCTGTAGTGATCCATGGTAAAACCACACTCAGGGTACTCCGTTGGGATTAGTGCCAGCTTGAACGCAATTCCGGCGTAGCTCACCGGTCTTAACATCATCTTCTGTCTCTTCTTTACCACAGGTGAGGGAGTGTTAGAGCCTTATCATTCCTGCCCTTCCTCCTGACGTCCCGGGTTCCGCCTTATCATCAGCAAGAGCCAGAGCCTTCTTGAGTCTTCTTCTCTGGGCGCCTGAGAGATTCTTCCCTGGCGCAGAGTCTTTTCCGTCTTCAGCAGATGTTGTCGGCACGGGAGAGCCCATGACCAGGTCCCCTACCTCTCTGGCTAAATCCGAAAGGGATTCTGTGTCCGTGGCAGGTGTTAGTGGGTTTTCGAGTACGTTAGTCCCCTCGGTAGTTTCGTTAGTGTCATTAGTTTCGTTATTTTGCTCTGTTGGTGCCAAAGCCCCCACAGGATCAGGTAAGTTTAATTTATTTTTGTGTTTTTTGGCATTTAATTCCCATGAGAAGCTAGGGATAAAACCGTCGCCTGCAACAGAGCCCCGCATTCTACAGGAAGGGAACAACCCACCACCACCCATGGTACCACGTTCGTCTGGCATCTCCCCTAGGTCCTGTTGAACCTGAACTGACATAGCAGGGTCATCACACTGCTCGCCTAGATAGGGTCATCACCAAGGTATGGTACCGAGGTTGGGGTATAAAGGACTTAGTATGGGTTATTTTCTGGCCCTCCCAAAATTTTTCCAAACATTTTTTGGCTCTTGCTGTTATTGCTCTCCTGGCATAGGCCATTGATAGACCCACAAAAGGCATTGAGCCCACAGGCGCCACTTCCGCGCCTGCCCCTGCCAGCCTGTCTGCCCTCTCATTGCCTGGGGTACCTCTAAGCCCTGGTACCCAATAAATGACAACCTTATTGTTTATTGCCAACTGATTAAGCCTTGATTGACACTCGCCCACCACTCTAGAGTTAATCTCCTGACTCCTCAGTGCTTTACATGCAGCCTGACTGTCCGTAAGGATATTTATCTTCTTTCCACAGGCCCCCTTCTCAATCATGGTGTGGGCCGCCGCTAGGATGGCGTATATCTCCGCACAGTTGAGGTTTTGCCAAGGGAAATTTGTAGCCTTAAGCCACCCTCTCCCCCACTCCAGACCCCTGCTCCTACTTCATTGATAGTTTTAGAGCCATCCTTGTAGACATTAATGCCGTTAGGTGGGTTGAAGGTATCATCTTTAGGTGCATTATGCGGGGACTAATGCCCTAATTCTTTCCACACAGGTTCCTGCATACCCACAATAACCTTATGGCTCTGTTTGCAACCAGAGTGATATTTTCCTTCCAGTCTAATCGCCGGTACAGAACCACTCCAAATATTTTAACTTATTACTATAGGGTACTTACTTTCCTTTTATTAGTAAAGGGGACCAGGACTGTCTTCCTAGGGTTAATGCTCAGTCTCTTCTCATTGCACCAGTCCGATATGATCTTTATTGCGCTCTCCATTAAATCTGCCATTATCAAATGAACCTTGCCTTTAATGATAATAGCTATGTCATCTGCACACCCAATGGCCTTAAATCCTGCATCATTGAGTTTCACCAGTAGTGAGTCCACCACCATACTCCTTATCAGTGGTGAAAGCACTCCTCCTTGCGGGGCACCCTGTGACGTCCTTGACCTTGATGCTTCTGTGGAGATGTAATGATTGGACAAGCGACCACTGGTGGACCAATGAGAAGCATCCGGGCCAGCCAATGGGAACGAGCGCTTGGCCGAGCACTCCCGACTTTGACCGAGGCACCCCGACCTCGGCCTATGAATAGGGGCGTTCCTGCTGGCCAGAATTCCAGCTGGCCAGAAAAAAAAAAAAAAAAGGCCAGAATTCAGGGCCTAACAAGAAGTTCCTCATTCTAGGATTAGATGAGGAACATGACCTAGAATCCATAAAAACTGCCGTTCAGCACGAAGATCTTATCGACGTCAGACGTCTGACGACGGTCAGAGACGGAGTGCGTGTAACCACCGCGAACGTTCTAGTAACGTTCAAACCCCATTATAATTGCAATTCACACCTCGAAAAGATCAAAGTAATTGATCATATTGTTGTCCGGCACAAGCCATTTACTACCGGCAGGGCTCTGCCCACCTGCTTGAGGTGCCAACAAGTAGGGCACACAAAACGGTACTGCTGGAGGCCCCCAAGATGCGTCAATTGCGGCGCTACCCATGAGGCTGGTCAAACATGTACACCAGACACTCCCCCAAAATGCTGTAACTGCAGTGGCAATCACCCCGCCTCGTCCAAGCAATGCGCGTACTGGCTCAAGTTGCTCCACCATACTTTGGCTAAGAAATCCCAAGCCCGCAACCCCCCACCACCCCCTACCTACTACCCTGCTCCCCCTCCAAAGAGCAACGTATGGGAGACCCGTACACATTTTCCAGTTGGTGCGCAACATGCATCCCTCACCCTCTTTCCACCACTTCCCCCCACGATACTCCCCACTCCTACCACATCCCAGGTACCACTCACCTACCCATCCTCCCCACCAAACACCCCTCCCGACTGGGTAACGAACTTAACTACCACCCTCATGAGCATGGTAAAACAGCTCACTATGGCTGTTTCCAGCCTCCTCGCCGCCCTCCCCCAAAATGTTGCCTCTAAATGATAAGCAACTCTATTTTGAACTTCAACACAAACGGTGTCATGTCCCGATTGGATGACCTCCATTTTCTCCTGTCCACGCACTCCCCCACCATAGCCGTGCTAACGGACACACGGCTTAAACAAGACCAAAGATTTCACATGCTAGGGTATGTGACCATTCGTGACGACATTCCTCCGACTGCAAATGCCGGAGGGGTAGCCATATTGATTAAATATGGCACACCTTTCACGGTTCTTGAACCGTTCCTCGCCCCAGACCCCCAATACAGTGTCGTCACGATTAAAGTCAAACTGAATAAGCAGACTTTCACCATCACTGGCCTCTATCGCCGTGGCAAAGGCAAACTCCCACACTTTAAAGACTTGCTAGCCACTGCACAGCTAGACAAGCGACACATGATAATACGTGATCTGAACGCCAAACACCCCGCTTGGAACAACGCTCGGAGCACGCCCTCGGGTTCCGCGATAACGAAAACTCGTTTCACGGTCATACACCCAAATGCCCCCACCTATAGGCAAGCAATAGCTAATGTAAACTCGCCAGAAACAGTGTCTACACTGGACCTCCTCCTAACCCAGATACCACACATTGTGAGCAGATGTTCCGGACTGGACTTTCTCACCTCAGACCACCGACCAGTTCTTTACGAATTGTTCGGAAAGGTACCCCGCCCTAAGAAGACAAACTACTCGTTCCATAAGGCAAACTGGAAGGAATTCCAGTCCCTCATGCACGAGCTTACCCCGGAGTTCACAGCCATCAGTGATACTCAGACCCTGGAAGAGTCCATTAGGACCTTCACACTAAAAAGCACAGACGCAGCAGACCTGTCTATACCAAAGTTCGCCCCAGCCCCCCCTAACCTACGAGTCCCGTCCAAGCACATCGTGGCCCTTATCCAGTCCTGACACAACCTGACCAACAATTGGTACCGAACCAGAAACCCACTTCTCAAACCGGTCATCAATTCCCTCACCACCCAAATCCGTTCCCTCATGAGGCAGTGGAAAACGTCTATTTGGCATGATACGCTTGTGAGCACTCATGGCGACCACAGTAAGTTCTGGAAATTGGTGAAGACTAGTGTTTCCAAAAAGCGGAACTCAGTCCGACTCCAAACCCAGGGTACACTGCTCGATGAAACGGAACAAGCTGAGGTCATTGCGACCCACCTTGCCGCGGACTCTAACGCCCGCGCCGCCGAGAGCAACCCGCCACCTCGTATGACGCATGAAGACAACTTCATGTTCGTCTCACTGGGACAGCTCAAAGCCATCCTCAGACGCACCAAGGGTAATAAATCCCCTGGTCTGGACAAAGTACAGTATGTACTCCTGCGCCAGTTACCACGTAAGGCCTTATCCTACCTTGCGCACCTCTTCAACTCCTGTCTCAGACTTAGGCACTTCCCACAGGACTGGAAGCTCGCCATAGTTTTCCCCCTCCTCAAACCCGCCAAGTCCGGCCACCAGCCCGAGCACTATAGGCCCATTAGTCTCCTGCCTCATATGTCCAAGATATTCGAGAAGGTACTTCTCAAATATCTTAACGACTTCTGCGAGGATGAGAATCTCATCCCCCCAGAACAGGCAGGTTTCAGATCGGGTCTTAGTACCGAGCACTCCCTCGCACGGCTCCAGTCCCAAATAGTTAAAAACTTCCACAAAAATCACTGTACCTCCCTAATCTCAATCGACTGCACAAAAGCATTCGATTCCGTCGATCACGGCATCCTTTTGCACAAGCTTAAGAGGCACAACTGCTCTGAGCAATTATTCAACATTTTACAATCCTATCTCAAAGATCGGACCTTCTCAGTTCGAGTCGGAACGAGCCTCTCTGAGTCACTTGCCTCCCCCTGCGGTGTCCCGCAGGGATCTGTTCTTTCGCCCACACTCTTCTGTATATATACTGGTGACATTGTAGGCCAGAGATATCCTCAAGTCCAAATTGCCGCTTACGCGGACGACATCGCCATTTTTGGTACCTCTATAAACCCGAAAAGATCACTGGAGCACACAGAGAAAGCCGCACAGGCTATCTCATCACAACTCAGTGCTATAAACATATCAGTCAACCCCAGTAAGACTGACGCTCTTATCTTCTCATTCCAGAGAGGTAAGAAGACCCTCCCTATGAGCTTCCAAATCGACGGAACTCGAAACCCCATTTCCAATAGAGTAGTGTACCTGGGTGTTCGCCTGGGCAGACACATGTCATTCACCGCCCACTTTCAGACGAAGCTTGGTATGGTCAATAAGAGATGCCACTCACTGAAACACTTGCTGACCTCCCCTACCCTCTCTCTGAGACTTAAACTACTCATTTATAAAGGAGTCCTCCGCCCTGCCCTCTGCAAAAAAAAAAAAAAAAAGAAAAATCTGATCAGCTTCACGACACTCTTGAACTCCCGAGGATTACCTCCTTTATCAAACGAAGACACGTTAAGTTCTTCGACTCAATCCAGCATTTGCAAAACCCCTTATTCAATAGCATCACCCCCCCCTAGCCGGCCTGATAGATGGCAGGGGACCAAGTCAGCCGTCCGTCTTCAAGACGTCTATAGCTACTAGCCTCCATCCTCTCAACTCCCACATGACACCTGTGTTGTTGTTATCCTCCTCACCTCTTTCTCGACTACTCTCTCACTATTCTGTGTCTCTCTCCTATCACAGCATCACACTACACCACACAACACAAAACACAACTCTTGCCACCTAGTTTCAATCTAAATCTCCTCTCCGACTGTCTCTATTTCTTGCCCCGCTATCTATCCTCACGACAAACGATACCACTTATCCTGGTTAGCTTCAGTAAATTTTGATGTAAGTGGTATGAAGTAGCATACTACAGTAAATGTTTGCTCGAGTAGCCTACTACGCCTTGTTGAGCTGGATGTCCTATCTACGAATCGACGAATCTCTGGTCACCCTCCACGACGCCCTGCGCTCTCACTCCTATTTAGGATTCATTAGTTTTTAGATTAGTTTAGGCATTAGTTCATAGGTCTATACTGTCCTCTATCTTTAGTTTTCCCCCTCCCCTCTCACTCTCCCTTTTAACTTATCTTATTTCATCTATCCATTTTTGCGACAATACTAACGATTTCCCAGTCGTTCAGTCTAAAGCCCACCACCAGTGGCGACTAGTTTTTATAACAACAATTACTTATTTTTACCAGCCTTCAAATGTGCCACGCACAACATAAGGCAGTCCTGTCTCTTTTTCCTCCCCGCAGTGTTTAATCTCATTGCAGTTGCACTTGCGCAGTTTTTCTTTTTCTTCTTTTATTTTCTTTTTTGTTTTTTCGCTCGTTTTATTGGGTAAGGAAAAAAAAAAAAAAAAAAGCCAGAATTCATTCGGATCCGGCGCTCTCTCCAGAACACACCAGCTCTCTCAGGACACTCCAGCTCTCCAGAACACACCAGCTCTCTCAGGACACTCCAGCTCTCTCAGGACCAGCCTCCAGCTATGCACTCAGGATCAAGGACCTAGCTACCTGCTCTACCTCTCTCTCTGGAAAAAGCACGAAGTCGCCGTCTCGAAGTACCCAGTGGTCAAGCCAGCCTCCAATCATTACACTCCCGACTCCTACTACCCCCAACGCTAGTCAATACCTGGTTTATTCATTTACTTCCTTACCCCTCTCACTCCTACTTCGAGGAACGGCTACGGCTCAGTACCGAACACCTTCTCCCCGACTCAGTGGAACAGCTAACGCCTAGTACCTAGTCGGTATCCCCCAGGTTCAAGGAAGCGCCCTTAACCGGGACACAGTACTTACCTGGCTACCTTCTCCCGACACATCCTTCCAACCCTTCCTAGCCTACCTTTAGTAGCGACACCCATCCGCTACAAGTGGTGACCCCTGACAGGAACAGCAACCATGTCCCTGAAACTGCGAGCGTTTTCCAGAGATGCGCCAGAATTATGGTTCTTGCAAGCCGAGTGGATCTTCCAGTTCTCCAATATAACGACCTCTTCAAGCAAATTCTCCACGGTGGTAGGGAGCTTGGACCTAGATGTATTCGAACATGTGGCAGATCTCATCAACACCTCATCAGCTGACCCTTACTCGGACCTCAAGAACAGACTTCTCTCCGTATATGCCGACCCACCGCCGGTCAAAATGTAGAAACTGCTTGACTCTGTTCTCGGCGATCAGACCCCCTCACAGCTCTGCAGGAGCATGAAATGGCTCGGGGGACAACTAGTGACCACGGAGGCTCTCACATCGCTCTGGCTCAAAGCCCTTCCCCAGAGAATACAAGAACTCCTGGCCGCCTACCCATCGACCGATATCGAAACCCTCAAGGCCACTGCGGACAAAATCGCGGCAATCGCTAAACCCCCATCATGCTCAGCCGTCCTCCAACCCCGACCGGACCTACAGCAGATGGAACTCCGACCCAGAGCCGTGCGAATAACCCAGCCAATTTCAGCGATTGAACAGCGGAGTTCTGAGCCCGAGGAGCTGAGTACAGAACACAAGCAGCTGACTTCTGCCTCCAAGCAACTGATCACAGACATCGAGCAGCCAATTACACAGACTGAGCAGCCAACTACACAGACTGAGCAGCCAACTACACAGCCTGAACAGCCAACTACACAGACTGAGCAGCCAATTACACAGCCTGAGCAGCCAACTAAACAGCCTGAGCAGCCAACTACACAGACTGAGCAGCCAATTACAGAGAAGCTGCCTACCGAGATTAGCCAGCCACCTAAAGTCACCAAGCAGCCTCTTACGGAGTTGAAACAACTAACTATGGAGACTGAACAGCAGAACAGCAAGAGTGACACCACGGTACAGTTACCGCCAGCAGATCACCGACAAGAAGACCAGGCAGCGAAGGTAAGCCAGCAGTCTGAGAATGAGCTGCAAAGCGAGCACACTGATCACCGCTGGCTCAGTACTCCTACGAAGTCCCTTGACCAGGCGGACTCGAATTATTCAGAATCTCTAGGCCAGGATAGTTACACCTCAGATCTCCATTTTAAAAATCCCCCGAAGAGCAGCAATGTCAAGTACCGGGACCGTGTAGCTGTAAAAGTGCCGAGGCTACTGAAAGCTATGCCACCAAACCCGGTGGATCGGCCGCCAGATGGAAAACGGACTTTAAAGAGAGTACAACCTGTGCTCTCTTGTGGCCCTTGGAAGGTCCGATGAAACTTATTTTTAGCCATGTAAATGCGATAATATACGATTGTAACATTTGTTAGTTTATGTATATATGTATCATTTTATTTTAGTTTATATTTATATAATTTTCTTATATTTGTTTTGCTCTTTTGTGGCGGTTATAAGGGCCGCTTAAATTTGTAGTCTTAAGGTAAATAGTATAAGTATAATGTATTATATTCATTCATTTTTTTCTTACATTTAGTTGTCAACACATGTCTTTTTCAATATAGGTTAACGTATCTTACTAAAATAAAAGTTGACACTTTTGTGGCCCCTATAAGGGCCGTTATAGGTTTAAGGTGTATATATTTTATTTACTATTTTTTTTTTGTAAAATTTATTCCTAATAAAGGGCTCCGCCCATTGGGGAGGGACGATGTAGAGATGTAATGATTGGACAAGCGACCACTGGTGGACCAATGAGAAGCATCCGGGCCAGCCAATGGGAACGAGCGCTTGGCCGAGCACTCCCGACTTTGACTGAGGCACCCCGACCTCGGCCTATGAATAGGGGCGTTCCTGCTGGCCAGAATTCATTCCCATGCCAGCAGCCGAGCAGTAAGGACCTGAACAGCTTTCAACTATTGCTTTCATTCAATAGCAGGTCCCTTGCTCCTTCAGCTTTTCTAAAAGCTAAGCTTTCTGTTGTGCTGGCAGGTGGTTAAACACCCTCCCTGGAGCTGGTGTTTAACGGCCCTCCTTATCAGGACCACAACCAACCCTGCCCCAACGGCCCTCTTCAGAGCCACAAAAAATTCTCAATGGACCAGTCTGAGATGGACACGGAGGAGACGGTCAAGGCGCTCAAACGTAGCCTGCCAGGTGCTGACGGCTATGAACACCCGAAGAAATTCGTAGCCCGCCTGAAAAAGCCCAGCCCGCCCAGGACTGAAGTACGGAACAAATTAACCCCACTTACTGTGGAGGCCTCTACATCTTCCACTAAGGATGCATCCAGCGAAGCCCAAGGACAACAGGCAAAGAAGAGGAAGGAGCGCCAGGCCCCCTTCTTTATTACGCCAGCGTTGGCCGCAGCTAATCTCAAGCAGCAGCTCTACGCTAGGGGGGTCATGGATTTCGTGATCTCCAACGGCGAGAACGAAACTCGCCTCTTTACGAAAAGCCCACAGGACCACGACACCGTGTGGAAAATGCTCTTGGAGGACAAGAACGTGACTTTCCACACTTTTGCTCCCAAAAATAAAAAAAAGAGACAAAAGGTTCATTCTCCATGGACCACCCGCTCCCTGAGATTACAACAGAGCTCAAAGAGAGGCTGCCTGGGTTCAAGAAGGCGTCCAGGCTGACGAGGAACTTGGAGGATGGCACGAAGTAGGAGTTGAGCCAAATCCTCGTCATTACGAGCCACGGCGTGACACAGGAGAAAATTCAAGAGCTCCGCCACCTGGACCACGTGGGCTTTAAGGTGACAACGTTTCGGACCGGAGGAGGCCCTGTGCAGTGCTTCCACTGCCAAGCGTTCGGCCACACAGCCCAATACTGCGGATACCCTGGCAGATGTGTCTGGTGTGGGGAATCTCACTGGACTCACATGTGCCCGAAGGCGGGAAAACCGAAATGCCAGCAGTGTGGGGAGGGTCACCCCACGTCATACAGGCTCTGCCCCAAGCGATTTGAACTCGCCAAGAAGGCCAGCGCAAAGAGGATGGAGACAACCCACTCAAGAGGGCCCATCTGATGCCCGAGCCCGCACGACGACCTCCAGCAACGCGAGTCAGCAGCGGTGTCTCTTACTCCATGATCTCCGGCGGAGCACCACCACCGCTACTGACCTCACCTCCAGCAACTGAGTCATCCGGAACTCCAGCGCAACTCACGCAGCAGCTGCAGGGGATGAGCATGGACGCGATGTTCAAGCTCGTCATGGGTCTTATGGAGACAGTGGCGAAGCTGATGACCAAGGTCGACAGGCTGGTTGACCTGGTGATGCCCCCGAAATGATCGGGCACATCGTGGTCAACTACAACATCCGCAGCCTTCGACCTAAGATGGCTGAGCTGGGACATCTCCTCCAGACTTATTCTCCAGCAGTGGTGGCCATTACGGACTCCCAGCTGCGCCCCCTAGATCGGCCTTTCTTCGGAGGGTATGCCTCGTACAGGTGTGACGGCCTGTCTGGAACAACCTGAGGAGCGCTGCTGCTCGTAAGAAGAGACCTGTCATCGAGACTCCTCGAGCAGCAGCCCACCAGTAACACTGGGACCCAGGCAGTGTCCGTCACGGTCCGCCTAAGGAGACGTTACACTTTCACGTGTGTCTACCGAAGGCCCCGAGCACCCCTGGCGGCGACCAAGGCACTTATCACAGCTGCATCGCAGGAGCCACACCACATCATTGTCGGGGACCTGAATGCCCGACACCCGGTCTGGCATTGCTCCTCGGCAAACGAGCTGGGGCAGGACGAGCCTCGGAGTTCTTCATCCGGGGATCCACACATTTAGACATGATGCGAACCCTGATTGGACGTCGACCCTGGATCTCCTCCTCACTAAGGATCTGCATGCAGTAACGCGATGCCGTGCCCTGGACTATGGTCCTTCAGACCACCGCCCGGTCCTGTACGAGATTGAAGGGGACCCGCCAACAGCGCTGCCTACGAAGTACCTACTTCACAAGGCAGACTGGAAAGGATACCAAGAGGACATCCTCTTCGACCTGCCCCCAATTGGGACCTATGGAGCTGCTGCCGACCTCGAACAAGCCGTCTCACGCTTCACCGAAGTCATCCAGTCCGCCGCCGAACGAAGGATTCCTAAGTTTGTCCCGAAGCCCATCCACCAGCGAAGGCCACCTGCCCACATCTCAAGAACTTGCGGAACAATCTCAAGAACATCTGGGTGCGGACGAAGGATGGCACCCTGAGGGCCCCTATCAATGCCATGACCCGGCAAATTGCGCGGCTGTCTGCGCAATGGAAAACGGCCCTCTGGCACGAGCAGCTCCGGCGGACCCACGAGGACTCCAGGCAGTTCTGGTGGCTCCTTCGCTGCACGGTCACCAAGCGACAAGACATCCTCCTCTCCGACGGCGATCACCTCCTGTCACCGGCTGAGCAAGCTGAAGCCCTTGCCGATTACTATGAGGAGAACGACCGCCGGAGAACCGAGAAGTCGCTGAGGCTTGATGGTGACTCCCAAGACCTCCCCAGGACCCCGTTGCACTTCACCTACAGGCTAACTGGAATCGGCGCTGAGGCGAACAAAGGGAAACAAGTCCTCCGGATTGGACGGTGTACCCTACGTGATGCTGAAGATGCTCCCTAGGAAAGCTAAGGCCTACCTACTGAACGTCTTTAACGCTGCCTACCGCACTAGACACTTCCCCGAGGCATGGAAGCACGCCGTGGTGGTCCCTCTTCGCAAATCTAAGAAACCAGGAGACAAGCCCGAGCACTACCGGCCGATAAGCCTGCTGAGCCACATGAGCAAGATCTTCGAAAAGTTGATCCTTTCTCATGTGTTAAAGCACTGCACGTAGGCGAACGTGATCCCCCCGGAACAGACTGGCTTTCGGCCCGGGCTCTCCTGTGACCACCACGTCGCCAAGCTCCAGAACACCGTGTCCGCCGAGCTCAACAAGAACAGAGCGACGGCTTTTATCTCCCTGGACAGCACAAAGGCGTTCGACTGCGTATCCCACCAACTGATTCTGCATCAGCTGCGGTGCTACGGATTCCCAGCACAACCCTTCAAGATTCTTAAGAGCTACTTGTCAGGAAGAACGTTCTCCGTCAGGATTGGTGGTGATGTATCCAGCAGTCGACCGTCTACGTGTGGAGTCCCCCAGGGATCGGTGTTGGGTCCAGTGCTGTTCACCATCTACACCGCCCATATCGTGAGGATGCAGTTCCCTCATGTCGCCTTAGCTGCCTACGCTGACGACATTGGCGTCTATTCCTCCAGCTTCAACGCCGGAGTAGCCCTTAAGAGGGCCCAGTCCGCCTGCGAAACCATCGAAGACGCACTTGGAGAGGCAGGAATAGACGTCAATCCGTCCAAGACGGATGCCGTGGTATGCTCCTTCCAGGCGAACAAGGGAGGCAAACTCCGAGGGGCCCTGCCCTCGCATTTCGAGGTCAGGGGCCAGCGGAACAAGCTGTCCACCAAGATCAACTACTTGGGAGTACACATACACCGGCATCTGTCAATGACGGCCCATGTCAACAGCCGCCTGAAGGAAGCCCGCTAGAAGACGTTTCGCCTGAATCATCTCTTGAGATCGGCCCAGCTGTCGCTTCGACTGACGCTGCAGATCTACAAGGCGATCATCAGGCCGACTCTTCTGCATGGGGCGCCCGCCCTGATTTACATGTACCCTTCCACGCTCAGGCGGCTGCAGTGTTTCCAGAACGGGGTCCTGCTTCGGGCCGTGCAGCACACTAACCTCCGAAGGAAGAAGCAATCCCTCCTCCACGATGAGCTGATGCTGCCCTCGGTCCAAGACTTCATACGGAGGCGTCATATTAAGTTCTATGACAGCCTCCGGTACTGTGTGAACCCCCTCTTCAGGGACTTGACACCACCTCCTCTACCTCAGAGGTGGCAGGGCAGCACCAGACGACTCCTGGATCTCTGCGAAGACGCTGCTTAGAAGCAGCTGTATGTAAATATTGTACATATTAGTTTTAAGTTTATTTGTTAGTTTTAAGTTAGATTTAAGTTACATCCTTGTATAGTCCCTCCCTATACAACTTTGTGTCCCCCTGGATTTAGTATTTTAGACTAAGTAGGCTTAAGTCCCCCGATTGTAACTACATCCCCCTTCTAGTACGTAAGCGTAGAATAAGGTGTAGTTTTAAGTCCAGCCCCAGGTTCCAATCCGTTGGGCCTGGGGTTCTTTATGTACATAGAAATAAATTTGGAGGGTGGAAAAAAAAAAAAAAAAAAAAAAAAAAAAAACCACTGTCTCTCTCCTATCACAGCATCACACTACACCGCACAACACAAAACACAACTCTTGCCACCTAGTTTCAATCTAAATCTCCTCTCCGACTGTCTCTATTTCTTGCCCCGCTATCTATCCTCACGACAAACGATACCACTTATCCTGGTTAGCTTCAGTAAATTTTGATGTAAGTGGTATGAAGTAGCATACTACAGTAAATGTTTGCTCGAGTAGCCTACTACGCCTTGTTGAGCTGGATGTCCTATCTACGAATCGACGAATCTCTGGTCACCCTCCACGACGCCCTGCGCTCTCACTCCTATTTAGGATTCATTAGTTTTTAGATTAGTTTAGGCATTAGTTCATAGGTCTATACTGTCCTCTATCTTTAGTTTTCCCCCTCCCCTCTCACTCTCCCTTTTAACTTATCTTATTTCATCTATCCATTTTTGCGACAATACTAACGATTTCCCAGTCGTTCAGTCTAAAGCCCACCACCAGTGGCGACTGGTTTTTATAACAACAATTACTTATTTTTACCAGCCTTCAAATGTGCCACGCACAACATAAGGCAGTCCTGTCTCTTTTTCCTCCCCGCAGTGTTTAATCTCATTGCAGTTGCACTTGCGCAGTTTTTCTTTTTCTTCTTTTATTTTCTTTTTTGTTTTTTCGCTCGTTTTATTGGGTTAGGAAAAAAAAAAAAAAAAAAAAAAAAAAAAAAAGAGAATTCATTCGGATCCGGCTCTCTCTCCAGAACACACCAGCTCTCTCAGGACACCCCAGCTCTCCAGAACACACCAGCTCTCTCAGGACACTCCAGCTCTCTCAGGACCAGCCTCCAGCCATGCACTCAGGATCAAGGACCTAGCTACCTGCTCTACCTCTCTCTCTGGATAAAGCACGAAGTCGCCGTCTCGAAGTACCCAGTGGTCAAGCCAGCCTCCAGTCATTACACTCCCGACTCCTAATACCCCCAACGCTAGTCAATACCTGGTTTATTCATTTACTTCCTTACCCCTCTCACTCCTACTTCGAGGAACGGCTACGGCTCAGTACCGAACACCTTCTCCCCGACTCAGTGGAACAGCTAACGCCTAGTACCTAGTCGGTATCCCCCAGGTTCAAGGAAGCGCCCTTAACCGGGACACAGTACTTACCTGGCTACCTTCTCCCGACACATCCTTCCAACCCTTCCTAGCCTACCTTTAGTAGCGACACCCATCCGCTACACTTCTGCCCCCTTTGGTAGCATGTATTATCCTGTTACTTAACATACCCTTAACCCATTCTGTGATACACCTTCCTGTCTCAAAGACCTGCAAAGCACCAGTGACCACCTCAACCGATGTATAATCAAACGCCCCTTCAATATCCAGGAATGCTCCTAGGGCTATTTCCTTGGCCTGTAAGGAGTCCTCAATCTTGCTTACTACCGTATGTAACGCTGATTGTTCTGACGCATGATTTTCCCTTCTGATAGGCATGCTGATGTTTCAGGTCACCAACCCGAGGATTAGTCATCCCCAAATGCTTATTTATGACCTTCTCCATTGACTTCAGCAGAAAGGAGGATAGGCATATTGGTCTGAAAGCTTTCGCCTCCTCATATGTAGGTTTCCCTAATTTTGGTATAAAAACCACTCTTGCCTCATTCCATCTGTCTGGGATATATCCCCAGGCTAAACTGCTCCTGAATAGCCTAATCAATGGACCAATCAGAAGTTCCATTCCCTTCTGTAACAAGGCAGGGTATATCCCATCACATCCAGGTGATTTGAAAGGATCAAAGGACAAAATAGCCCATCTAACTGCCTAAGAAGTTATAATCTTATGGGCCTGTTTCCCTTTGGGTTGTTTCCTTATCCAGCCAACCCTATTAAACTGATCTTCATATCGTACACATCCTGGAAAGTGCGCCCCTAGCAGCACCTCAAGTGTTTGTTGAGCACTGATCGTATTCCTATCAGGTCCTTTCAGGGACCCTAAATCGCAATCTGTGCCACTTATGGCCAGGGCTTTATGGACCCTCGCACCCGTACTTACTTCTTCAATCAGCTCACAGAAGTCTCTCCATGATTGTCTTTTGGACTGTCTTATGAGCATTTTTGCCTTACTGAAGAGCCTCCTAGTTCGGTTTCTCGCCCCTTCAAGCTTTTTGTTCCACCAAGGGACCCCTTTGAAATTCCTTTTCTTCGTAATGTTTCTCCTCAAAGGACTGCATGATAACCTTGGTGACCTTATCATTCATAAGATCAATTTCGAGTGGATTAGCTGCCGATGTAGGACAGCTTTTCAGCCCTTGTTCTAGGTTCCGTACATATCCTCCCCAGCTGGCATTTCTTGGGTTCCTACACGTTAGACTCTCCATCAGCCTACCCTCAATGTCAAACCTAATTTATTTATGGTCTGACCCTGAAAATTCCCTTGAAACATGCCAATTCCGTAGGCTGAAACTTGCAATGCCTTCTGTAGCTAACGTCAAATCGAGGGCCTCGCGTCTATTCCTTGTCTCGAAAGTTGGACTATTCCCCGCATTATTATTATTAATGAATAACCATAAATTCGTATTATTATGTTATTAATAACCAAAAATTCAAAACGAGACTCTCCTCTATCGTTGGTATCCCTGCTACTCCAGATCTCATGGTGGGTGTTGGCATCAGGGTAGATCAACACCGCCTTCCTCTCCACCCTTATATATTCCAGTGTTGGGCAAAAATCATTCACAATAATGAATAAATTTGATATTTCATTCTGAATAATGAATAATTTTTCATTCATTATTCAGTGAATCAATGAATAACGTAAATTTTTATTTTTATTCATTATTGAATAACAATTTGTATTGAATAAAATGAGTTATTGAATGAAATTTTTTTATTGAATAAAAATGATTTATTGAATGAAAATTTTTATTGAATAAAAATAATTTATTTGAATGAAAACGTTTATTGAATAACAATGATTTATTTGAATGAAAATTTTTATTAAATAAAATTGATTTATTTGATTGAAATTTTTCGTTAAATACATTAATATATATATATATATATATATATATATATATATATATATATATATATTAGTGTGCTATGGAGCCGAAGCCTGGACGCTGAAAGTAACTGTCCAGAATGCTCTAAGGGTTTTTGAAAGGAAAATTATAAGAAAACTCTTTGGTCCCATATGCATACAAGGCGAATGGAGGATAAGGAAAAATCAGGAGCTGGTTGAACTGATGAAAAAAGAGGGCATAGTACGCTTTATTAAGGCTAGGAGAATTAGCTGGCTAGGACACGTGGAAAGACTGCCCGATGATGCAGCCACGAAAAGGATAACCAGGGAGGATTTTCCTTGAAAAAGGAGAAGAGAGAGACCGAGGAAAGGCTGGAAAAGTGACGTGGATGAGGATCTGAATTGGAGGGGAAGAATGAAGGATAGGGATGAATGGGCGAAGATCGTCAAGGAGGCCAAGGTCCACCTCGGACTGTAGAGCCCGTCAGTAAGTAAGTAAGTATATATATATCACATGTGTCTTTGTTCCTTACACAAATCCAGGCCGTTTGACCAAACTTGGAACACTGGTAGGTCTTGATCCGGGGAGTGTCGTAGGCTAACTCAAAAACGTCCACCAGCTGTCTGTTCCTTATAGAATTCCACGCCGTTTGACCGATTTTAACTAAACTTGGGACACAGGTATTTCTTCATAGATGGATTGTCATAGGCTAGGTCAAAAACGTCTACCTGCTGCAATGAAAATTTATTGAATAATTATCCAACCCTGTTATCCATAGAAGAAATAAAAAATCAGTGGATGAATAACTTAATCAATGAATAAATTATTATTTAATAAAAACTTATTTGAATGATCATTGAATAAAAAAGTTTTTTGAATAATGCCCAACTCTGATATATTCCACCAGCTTCACCAGACTGGTGGTTGGGATTTCCTGATCTCCAGGTAAACAGGTGGATGCCAACACCAGCTTTCGCTTGTTGGCCTCTACTTTCACTGCAATAGAGTCTCTAGAAAATAGGAACCTCAGTGGAAAACATGTTATGTTGGACCTACCAAAATGCATGCTCTTGGATTATTACATTCATGATTATAGATCTTAAACCCCTTAAATCTAAGACCCATAATTCTATTGTTATTAACCCACGGTTCTTGAATATATCAATGCTATGACTTCTGTGGCAGCCTTGCAGTGGTGAAGGTTCACCTGCAGCAGACACACCATCCGTGTTTATGAGGGGAGGGGAGGATCCTCGGCAAGACTGCCCTTTGTTGGGGCTTTCTTGCCTTCGGCCCTGGCACCCGTGCCCAACTCTGGGGGGACCTTGGTCCTTCCACCTTGTTGGACGGCCACCTGGCCGAACCAGACCGACCGTCTTCCACAACCCCACTGTTCCTCCTCTCAACTTCTAGGGGTTGGTCAGGCCTCCCCTCCCCAGAACCAACCACGACCTCCCGACCATCACCTTCCTCTCCCTCTGTATTTTGAGGCCCCTCCACCTCCATCTCATCCGTTTCCTCTTCCTTCTTCTTCTTTACTTTCACCTCCAGTCTGTGAAAGCCATGACATATCTTTCCACCTCTATCCTGTATTATCTTGAGGTGCGAGTCCGGAATGGAGGTGACCAGGTACATCCCCCTCGGCAACTCCTTTGCCCCTTCTGGGAGTACCTTCCACCTACTCGTCTCAAGAGAATTTTTGGCTCTTTTATTCCTCAGCGCACACTCCACATTTTGCACTGGCTTCGGTATAAACACCCCAAATATAGGGCACCCCTCTAGAATCTACCCCAGCATCGCATACCTCTAGGTGGATACCATCAAATGGAGTCATCTCCTTGATCTGCGTCTCAAGCCATTCTTGTGAGATCTTGTTGATGCAGCTTATGACCAGTGCACCCTCTCTGATCTTTATTGTATGAAAGTTGATCAGCCTCTCCTCATATGGTGTTAAGTCTGCCATCTTATCTAGCAGGGCAGTCTGCAGGCACTCCATGAGCTCTTCCATCAGCGGACCATCAAGATACTCCACATTCCTGATGGCCACCTTCGTACAGCTCACCGCCGCACGGTGGTGCCAAACCTGTAGGTACTTGAATCTTTCTGATTTTTATATAGTTTATTTAAGGTATTTTGTAGTGCTGAGTCGAATGAGGCCACTGCCAATTCGATAGAATCATCATTTCGGAAGATGAACAGGTTTTATAGTACGAAAACCGTGAAAAACAGCAAGTATAAGATTTCAAAAAGTTACATTTTACTCAATTGGAGAGATATGTATCCTTCCAAATGTATTTTTGAATGTTGAGTTGAATAAATTAACAACGTATTTACCTTTATTAAAATTTTCGCTTATAATGAATACATTTTGACATTTTTACAAGAGATATTAGGTAGATCTCAGTGTAAAACTTCAGTTACTTGCTATCACAAAGCGTTCAACAACTCTCTGCAGAAAATAGTTACGGTAAACTCATTTTTCGTAATATAATTGCATCGCTTCATTTTATTAGGCTGTGCACACATACAGCCGAGTACGGCGATGAAATTTATAGGAAAGCAACTTCAAAACATTTACTTTTAGGTAAAATTATGCGATGAGCTCAGCTAAGTACCGCTTTTTTTTTGTCTACACCAAATAAACTACGGATAATTGAGTTCCATTACAGATATCTTCACTACCTAAATGCACCAAGTTCATGGTACATTTTGGCAAAAAAGAAAATTCGTTTAAAAGCTACATGTACTCATGAGACTTCCTGGGTAATATCAATTTTTCAGGAATAAAATAAGCAGTATAAAATATTGTTTTACTTTTCACTAAAAACTGTGAGATTCCAGAATCTGTGGCTAGGCAGTAAATAGGTAGCTCAGATTGAAAAAAAATGTCATCTTGGCAACCACCAAATATGATAACACTAACAATAACACACACACACACACACACACATATATATATATATTTACTTACTTACATATATTTTTTAAAATACAATGTACATCTACTATGATGGCAAAAAGTTGAGAATTATTTTTGTCAGAAATTATTTACATCATTAAAATTCCAAAACTGCTTCATATCTTAAAAAATTTCAATGAAACGTAAGTTTGCGATCACCCAGGCGAAAATGATTACATAGAAAATTCGAAAGAAGATACCCATTGACATTATGCTAATAAGGTGACTTCATTAGAGACCAGAAACCAGAGCAGGCCATTCACAAGATGGATTTTGAATGTGTTATCATAACGTAATGGCCCAAAGTTCTTTTCACTGGACTCAGTGGAAAAAAATATTAAAACTAAGAACAGAGGGGACTCCCGTGGTCTAGTGGTTAGCGCCTAAGCGGGAGATGGTGGGTTCAATCCCCACAGGCGAATTTTCTCATCTCAGGGCTCGCTGAGAAAATACCTGGCTGCACCCTGGATGTTGGCACTAATGGCCCAGAATTGTCGATGCGCCATTAAAAAAAAAAAAAAAAAAAAAAAAAAAAAAAACTAAGAACAGAATCTGTTTTGTTGTATGTTTAGATTATGTCATTCGATTTCCTTTATATTCTTTTTTATCTAATTTAAGTATAAAAGTCAGGATATTATCCGATGGGATTATATCGATCAAATTTACCAAATACAAGAAGACACTTCAAGATAAATAAGCAGAAATATGTATACAAGATAATACATAAATAAATATATATTTATCTAAGTTCCTGCGAGTCAGATATTTTACTAGTGAAACAATAAATTTTAAATGAAAATATTTTAGTTTAAAAGTCAATTATGGCGACGCATATTTTAGACAAAGATATCTACAGAAAAAAAAACGATTGAAATATTATTGTTTGAGATCATCATCATCTTTACAGTAGTCGAATTCAGATACCTATTTTAAAATTAACGTAGCTAACGCTACCTTTTTTAAGAAAATTTAAATTGCTAATAAGTTATTCTGGCTGTGTGTATCTTTACATATGTTAGTTTCCATGTTTGTCTGATTGTATGTGAGTCTACAATTTCCGCATAAATAAATAAAAAAATGACGGAATAATCAATACTACTACTGGATAAAAATAAATAAATAAAATCTCAAAGGTAAGTAATTTAAGATTTTAAGTGCTAAGATAGGAAACCGATTGTACCCGAAGTGGAAATAACTCCAGCCTCTTTCTCAACGTTTGCTCTTGGAAACACCATAACAATGATTCTCATTTTCTTACCTTGTTTTAATCAAATATTCATTTTACTGTTAAATGCAATTAAAAAAACAAAACAAAAACTTGAAAGTTAGGTAACCAGAGACAAAACCCCGGTGAAAAGAACAAAACTAACAATTTTGAGGTTTTAAGTACTTATTTGTCGAATTGACATCACCCTATCAAAAAAATACATCTGAACCTTTTTTTTTTTGTAGGGAATTAAGTAAGCTTTCGAAGGGCCACCTTCCACTTACTACGATTTTCCAACCGTTTTCGAGATATTTTAGAAAATATATTAAGATCGGAAAACTTTTCATGTCTAGTATCAAATTTTTTTTTTCTAATAATGCCTTACCTCCAAACAAAACCGAAATTTAAATATCTTCGATTAGATGAATATCGAACATTTGGAATAAGTTCCAACTGAATCAATGGTTTCTAAATACCCAAACTGAAAATTGGTAGGTGTTTCAATGTTTCTCAAAAACGGTTACAAGTATCGCTTTAAAAATGGTTTCATTCGTTTTCCTACGTTAAGGAAACCATAAAACGAGTAACTGCAATCATATGAACTCGAAAACGTAAGCGTTCTTATTTTTTTCGCTTTAAAAACCATGTTCCGGTGGACACATTCTGCAAATATATATAAAAATATGTATACAATATATATACATGGTGATTCAGGTTTAAGTAGCAAAACTCTAGGAGGTGATTCTGGACATCATTTCTTGCAAAAAAGTTCATTTGAAGTATGGTCCGATTCCGAAGAGAAAAAAGCCCGACTCGCAGGAACTGCATCATCTTAGCGCGGTTCCATTCATATCCCTAGTGTCATTTTGTATACTTAGAATAGAAACAGTTATTACAAGGAACTGGATTCTTAGGTTTTCACGTGTTTTTTTCCTTTCTCCTAAACATGATAAAGATCGATTTTGTATATGATTCGCGTCTTGTAGTATCATTCATGCAAATTTGGAAGAACCTAAAAAAACCTATTCTAGATGATATCACCTAAAACCCGATGGAATGACCTAGACGGGCCAGCAGCTTAACCGATGACAAAGGGCCAGCAGCGTACCCTTATACCTGGAACACCCTAGAGCTTGGCTTGGCCAGGCTCCGCTGCTACAGACATGAAATTTTTATTTCATTGAACAATGTATTCAAAACTATCAAAATGATTATAATTTCTAAATGTTTCATAAAATAAATACAATTTAAAACAAACAATTAAAAAGTGAGCTAAACAACTACGAAAACCCGTTCAAAAGAACACATTCAAAGTTTTCATCCCCGTTTTCTCCGATTGACATTGACTAATCGAAAATCTTCTCAGAATATTAATTATAGATAATTTAGTAAGCTTTTGAATAGTATCTATCCACTTATAACGATTTCCCAACTGTTTTCGAGATATTAGGGAAAATATGCGAAGTTCCCAAAACTTTTCATGTCTCTTAATAAAATATTTTATTATAATTCTTCCTTAACTCCAAACGTAACCAAAATTTACACATCTTTGTATCTATGGAATTTAAACATGCAGAAAATATTTTAACCAAATCCCATGATTCTAAGTAACCAAACCAAAAACTTGATTTAACAAATTTTTCCGATTTTCACAGAAACGGTTAAAGCTATCGCCTTGAAAATGGTTTCATTGGTTTTAATAGCCCAAGAAGCCTATAAAACGAGTACTTACAAGCATATGACTCAAAAGGTCCGCCACGCAGGAGCTGCATAACTAAGCACTTTCCTCAGAATTGGGGTAGTGTAGACTGGCTTCCAGAACAATTTGCTTAAGTTATCCTACATAAATAAAATAAAAACATGAATAGTTCTCTTTTAATTTTGTAATGAGTAACTGTTCAATTATTAATTTTGTAATTAATTTACTTCCAGAATTATGTTTACACGTGGTACCTACTACACTACTTAATAAATACAAAAAACTTCATATTTTCGTCTTTTGATCTGACGCAGGAACAGGATACAGTCCCTCTAGTGGTAGAGAGCGCTCCTTGCGGCGGCCCTGCGAACCTACTTCTGGCAAGCTAATTCTATTGAAATATATTACAAAGAAAACCCCCCTTTCCGATTGACCGATTTAGCTCATTTTTACAACACTTCTTTCTTATGAGTTACCCACGACGTATACCGCGTTTCGTTACAATACAGCAGAAATTACGACCGGTATGAGTATATTAGTAATTTGGGTCCGGAGTAAACCCCCCTCCTAATGAACCGATTTAGTTAATTTTTGCAACATATTTTTACCTGTAGATAACCACTACGAATACCGAGTTTCGTCGAAATATAACAAAAATCACGGCTGTTAGTGGCGAATTGGTACTGTGGGTATGATGTAACCCCCCCCCTCTAATGAACCGATTTAGTTTATTTTTACATCACACATTTCTGTCTAGATTACCTCTACGAATACCAAGTTTTGTTGAAATATAACAAATATTACGGCTGGCATGGTCAAATTAGTGTTTTTGGTTCGGGATAAACCCCCCACCTTCCGGTCGACCGATTTTGGTGGTGAACGAACTCGTTCAATCGTTTGCTAATTGAATGCTAAATACCAAGTTTCGTGACGAAAAAACAAAAACTCTGGCCGCCATCGTGTTAACAGACATATATATATATATATATATATATATATATATATATATATATATAAATTTTAACGAGGGTCATTTTCGATGTCTACTAGGTAGGATCGATAAAGACTTGAAGAAATTTTTCAAAAATTCCGTCATGAGTGCAACCTCAATAGCTACTTTCCTTCGGAGGAAAATGCTAAAACGTAAGCGTTACGATTTTTTGCGCGAATTTCGCCCCAAACGCCATCTTCCAGTGGGCGGATTTTGCTGGTTAACGAACTTGACCTTTCAAATTGGACGACGAATTTTTGTTTCAAATTTCATCAAAATCGGACCATTAGGGGGGCCGGAAAACCGCGAACAGACAAATATATATATATATATATATATATATATATATATATATATATATATATATATATGTTAGGGAGGAGGATACCTGAGCATTGTAAATAAACAAGCTGGGCCTATATAAGGCCCAGCAGGATTAATAAAGCCAGTTGTTATCTAGACTTCGAGTCGTGATTACATTCCCCAGTGTATCTTATCTCTTTTTAAAAACGTCTTCTATACCAACCTTCTGATATCTGGTGCCGAAACCCGGGACAGTGTCGAGTAGTGACGAAGCGTAGTGCATGACCGCGCGGCGGAGTCGGGAGTCAGTGCAAGATAGACTCAATTGTAGGAGGATGGCGGAGTCGAGAATGAACGAGGAAGTAAACGAAACCCCCCTCCCCCCGTTGTGGAAATAAGCGCAGCCACTATTGAGTGGTTAAAACTTAAAGCGGCTAATGCACAAGACATACGAACAGCTATTAGCCAAGTCGAAAAGTTCACGGGTGACGTAGGCGAATTGGCCCATTTTTTGAAAGACGGGGATCGCCTTTCAAAAACGATGGAAAACAAAGAGAAACATGGATTGCTAGACCCCAGTGACGTAGCAACACTGAAGGCAGCACTCGTAGGAAGGGTCAAACGGAGCGTACTAAATCACATACAATGTGAAGAGAGCTTATGGAGGTGGCAGGTGGGCAGCAGAGGAGGATATTATCAGGATGCTGCAACAAACGAAGGGCCCCAGGCAATCGAACGGAAACTTCGCTGGCAGGCTTATAGCTTGGTATGACAAAATTGTCGATAAGCTCAGCGAACTTGAAAACGATCCGGAAGTTCCCGCGATACGAGTAGTGGTCCACAGAATACTGAAGGTGCACTTGGCCAAGGAGACGGGACGAACCATCGCACCTGAGGCAAAGTTCGAAGTTGTAGCCCGGGAGTTAGTAGAGGAAGGAGCGAAGGAGAAGGAACCTCATGGGACCCCACTGTATGAAGAGACATGGACGCGAGTGAGGAGGCAGAGGGAGAGGCAACCGGAGTACTTCCGAGAACAAGAGCGCAGCTACCCAAGGAGAACGCGCAACCCAGGATCTAGTGCCATAGACAATCGTCGAGGAAGAGACAGGAAAGAAGCGGCGAGACGACACGAACCACGGGAACCTCTGGCAGCGAAGACCTGTTATGAGTGTGGAAAAAGAGGTCACATAGCCGCGAAGTGTCCACGAGTGAAATGTTTCGAGTGTAACAATCCAGGGCATGTAGCAAGACATTGCCCCTACATGAAGAAACCCGCACAAGATCGAGGTGAGCCCATGGAAGTTAATTTTCACAGGGTTCGGCGTCCACGAAGAGAAATGTACGACGACGATTCAACAAAGGAGTCAGATGTTAGCACCGACTCCAATGACGATAACGACCGGAAGCAGGGCAAACAAATTTCTTCCTACGCGACTGTTCTGAAGAATTACCAGGTCAGTGCGAAGAGAAGCTGAGGGAGGTGCAAGCAGAGCGGCAACCGAAGAAAACTCAAGGACAAAGAAAATGGGAGGTTGCCGATCATCGAGGTAGAGGGCGTACGATGGCTCGTCGACACAGGGAGCACGTGTACTCTGGTGGGGGCAGACGTGTTGAAGAGAAAGAAAAAAGAATGGAACAGCCAGAAAATTGTTCCCTGTAAGTGCAACCTAGTGACGCTGGGCGGAGAATGCAAGGTGTTGGGCGAAGTTCAAATTCCGACGGGAGTGTGGGGACCGAAGAAGCAGACCATCACCGCGCACGTGGTCCCCTGCATGCCGTCAGAGTACCACGGAATCCTGGGATGTAACACTTTGGAACAATTAGGAAGTCGAGTGAGGACAGCAGGGGCAGGTTGGGAAGTGCGCATAGGGAGTTTCAGTGTCAGACCGACAGAGGGGCACTGCGGGCAGTCGAGAGTGGGCGCTATCCGACCAGA
Source organism: Gonocerus acuteangulatus (assembly GCA_946811695.1). Lineage (NCBI taxonomy): Eukaryota > Metazoa > Arthropoda > Insecta > Hemiptera > Coreidae > Gonocerus > Gonocerus acuteangulatus. The sequence continues at coordinate 27,499,215 of OX328132.1, forward strand.
AGAGGAAAATTTAGAAGATCTACGAAAGGAATTCCAGGACATCTACTACCAAGAAGGTCAACCCCTCGGGGCAACGGGACGAACTTTACATGAAATCCATCTCTACGTCTACGTAAAAGATAGGAGATACCCCCAAGCCACCAAAGACGCCATACAAGAGGAGCTACAGACACTGCTGGACCAGAAGATCATAGTACCAAGCACGTCCGCATACAACAGCCCACTGTGGGCGGTCTCCAAGGCAGGGTCCCCAGGAAAGTATAGGGTAGTTGTCGACTACCGGAAACTGAACGATGTGACGCAGGATGAGAGATATCCACTGCCCAGGCTGGACGATATTTTGGACAGACTAGCTGGGGCGAAGGTCTTCAGCACCTTGGACCTTAAGGCGGGGTACCACCAAATTAAGATGCACCCTCGAGATGCAGAAAAAACGGCGTTCTCCTTCGAGCGGGGTCATTATCATTTCACCCGCATGCCGTTCGGACTCAAAAATGCCCCAGCAACTTTCCAGAGGTTGATGGATGAATTCCTCCTCGGGCTAGAACCAGAATTCGTTCAAGGATATATGGACGACCTTCTCGTTTTTAGCAAGTCGTTCAAAGAACACCGTGAGCACCTACGACAAGTTTTCCAGCGTCTCCGAACCTTCGGCCTGAAGCTGTCGGCCGACAAAACTCGCCTAGGTCTCTCCAGCGTCACCTTTTTGGGCCATCTTAATTCACAGGAAGGCATCCGGCCAGACCCAGGAAAAGTGGAGGCATTGACGGACATCAAGCTTCCAACGAGCGCGAAAGAAATTCGTCGACTGCTCGGAGCACTTAATTATTACCGCCGTTTTGTACCAGGCATGGCGAAGAGGTTAGCAGCACTCAATGACCTCCTGAAGAAAGGGAGAAAAATCAAAATCACGCCAGACATGATAACGAATATGAAATTCTGCATCGACGCTTTGAAAGCAGCACCAGTCCTCACATTTCCCAATTTCAACAAACCTTTTCTTCTTTCTACGGATGATAGTGATCATGCAATAGGGGCAGTTCTGGCACAGCAAGACACGACAGGGGAGCAGCCGATAGCATATGCTATTAGACGCCTCACGGACGCGGAAGAGCGCTATAGCACTTTAGAGAGAGAACTCCTGGGTGTTGTGTGGGCAATTGAGCCTTTCCGGCCGTACCTCTTCGGCAGAACATTCGTGGTCCAGACTGATCACAAACCCCTCCAATGGGTAACATCGCTGAAAGAGACATCAGCCCGGATCTCACGGTGGAAGGAGCGACTAGCCCAATATAACTTCACAGTGAAGTACACACCGGGACGTGAAAACGTCGTTGCAGACTGGCGGTCAAGACTGCAACGAGTCAATGTCACGAGAAGAATAAATGAAGAACCAGAACAATCGCTGCGAGACTTCTTCAGTGAATGGACACCCGGTGAGAACCAGGATAGCCATGTGGATAGCGCCTCAACCGAGTCCGTCTTCGAGGAAGAGAGGCAGTTGGAAGAAGTGGATGACATCGTAGTATCAAAGAAACGTCGGATTATATGGAAGACAGCAGAAACAGGAACCCCCCAGATTATATATGGGCGGCGTACGATCAAGTCTCACCTGTTCAGTCCGGACAATGCCTGCGGTCCCAGACGACGTTATCTGCAAGCTCCTCAAAGACGCATCAGAACCAGGGAAGACGACATATCTCTATGTCGGTAACGCAACGGTATGGGAGAAAATCGCACGGTTGAGGAAACAGGAGCGTATTGGCATGGATCGTCGGTTCGTTAGGTGCACCAGACTAGGGCAAGTGGTGACCGACCCTCAACTCCAGTCAGATGTCACAGTCGCCCAACACCAGGGCAAGACGAACCACAGGGGAGTAGCTGAAACTCTACTTGCGCTGAAACGTAAATATTTCTGGAAAGGCATGACCGAGACAGTTAAAGGAGTAGTCGCTGCGTGTGACATCTGTAATAAGGTCAAGTACGACAGGAGACCACCCCAAGTTACACAGGAAGAAACCCCTACGCCACAAACTCCACTCCTCACCCTTCAAGCAGACATTCTTTACCTGGCAAGGACAGTCATGGGTCTCAATAGTAGATATTTTTAGTAAAGTGGTCATGGCTGTCGCAGTCACATCCAAGAGCGCGAGAGAAGTATGCAGGGCCTTCTTACAGTGGAGCCAGTGTTACGGCACACCAGAACTGGTCATCACAGACGGAGGACGGGAATTCCGTAATGCAGAGGTCCAACAACTTTTCAGTCGCTGGGGCACCAAGTCCCATATCACCACCCCAGGTCGACCCCAAAGTCATGGCGTAATAGTACGTGTTCATGGTACACTCAGTGAACACCTCCGAGTCCTGCATGCAGACCGTGGGTTGCCGCCGGAGGAAGCCATGGCAGTGGCAGTCACAGGCTACAATCATTCCGTCCACAGCACCACAGGTTTCTCTCCATTCGAAATACTTTTCGGAACGTTAAAACTAGGCAGAGAAGTTCCTGAATCTGCAGGCAGTCCGGGCGTTGTTGCTACGATACGTCAGATACAGGAAAATCAGCGTCGCGTTAGCCGTAAGGCTGCCACACGACTCCAGCGTAAGAAACAGAACAGAACTAGGAAACATAATCTCCGTATTCAAGATCCTGTCAAACCCTGGCGGGTAGGCGACGTCGTTTACCGCCGTATCCCCTCTAATCGGACCAAACAAGACTTCAGGTACGATGGACCGTACACAATTGTTGCTCTGCGAGAGAGAAATATTGTTACGCTTCGGACGATGGATGCCCCATTTCGACAAAGGAATGCCCATCTTGAACAGCTAAAAGTGCCGGCCGGGAGGTCTGATCCTGCCACAGGAGCTAGCGTTGGTGTGACATGAGTTCGTATAATTATGCCGAGTGAGACAAAAAAGTGATAATTACAAGTCATAGTGTAGAGTTGTGGATTCCTGTCATTTCAGGTATTTTGTACATGTTCATGGATAACGTATATATTCATATTACCAAATTAGTATTGTACATGGTCGTGTCTTATTAAAGTACTATTTTCTTTTGTTTTGTTGTGGTTCAGTCAACCAAAAGGTTAAATTCTTTTTGTTTCATTATTCTATTTTGTTCTAATTATTATATCTTTTATAGTTAAATTTCAACTTTTTTGATAAAAAAAATAACTGTTTCGATCCCTGCTTGAAACAATTCCAATATTTACATTCTTTAAGGTAGTTTCATGTCCCTTTAAAAATGTATTATGGCCTGTAAAGGGTAATCTCCATTATCAATGCTCATTTTTTTTTAATCTATCTTATAGCCGACAAGAATATCTAGATAACAAATATTGAGTAAATACTTGAGTTGGATGATATTTTCATCCTGAAAAATTGTTAGTACTTCAAGAAAGATAAATAAAACGCTTTGCCTGCTTGTTGCCTTCCACAAGCATCCATTAATTCTATTGTTTTCTTAGAAAGGCCAGATAAATTGCTATGTAAGAAAGGAGAATAAAATATACAACCTAATTGTTGAAGAAGACTTTCAATAGAAATATAAAGGCTTTAATAAGCATGCAAGCTGCGTATTGGTAATAATATCAAGATAATATTCATTGGGCGAGGTTAGTGGTAGAGCACTCGACTAATGAGCAGGAGGATCCAGGTTCAAAACCCGAGTGTACACTAAAGATTTTTTTTCTAGTGTCATCATTTGAGGGTTGGATTCGGGGTCCCTGGTCGTCCCTCAGGTCATCCAGCCTTTAATTAATTAATAGGTATCTGCAAAGGGAAAAAACAGGTGACCGGACCATAATACTGACCACACTATCTCCCCAGTGTGCCGTATGGTCAATAATCTGATACCTCTACAGTATATGCCCCTCTGGGCCCTTAGTGGCCTGTTATGGGACTGATTTTTTGTTATTAAATAAATTACAAATATTTTTCGAGTAATTCATTAGAGAAGTATATAAATTACACAATTTTATCAGGATATATATATATATATATATATATATATTATTTATTCTTGTAGATGACCCAAAATATCCAAATTCTTTTTTTATCCTAGGAGGCATGGGGTCATTAAAGCAGTCTTCATTTATTATACCACGTTATTTATTGGGCCCGACATGTTTCGTGCGTCTTTTCTTCGCACCTCTTCAGGGGCACTTCTACAACAAAATATCATTTTTTTGAACATCCGCACAAACCATTTTTCCATTATATTAAAGCTATCAATACGATCTATGAAATGTTCCACGTGGAACATCTATATTTCGAACCAGTATCTAAGGAGGTTTTACTGTAGGCTAGCAGTCCAAGTGCCATGGCCCCACTGGCTGACAATACGCTTTCTAATCTTCACAAGAGCCTCCTAACCAAAAACTTCATTTGACAATTATTTTTCCATTTATCTCGAAAACGGTTAATGGCGTCGCCTTGGAAATGGTTTTATTCGTTTTTGTAGTCCAAGAAACGTGTAAAACGAGTACTTGCAATCATATGAAGTAAGCGTAAAGATTTTTTTTCGCGCGAATTTCGCTCCAAATACCATGTTCCGGTAGACGGATTCTGCTGGTTAACGATCTTGACTTTTCAAATTAGACAAAAGATTTTTGTACCAAATTTCATTAAAATCGGACCAATATTCACTGAGATAGATCGCGAATAGACAAATTTATATACACACAAATTTGAACCACCGTTATTTTCGTTCTCTAGGGGTTCTGAAAGGTAACATTTTCTAGTCGGCACTTACGGATTGCGTCATTTGTTCTACCTTATAATCGGGGTTCCTGCCTATGGTGGAATATATATAAATATCCAAGACAGAATTTCTTATAAATGCAAGTAACACACCTCAGTACACCAGACAATAGTTCATTTTTTCTGTATTTGCAATCCCCCCCCTCGCACCTTTTTACGAATTATTGAAAATAAGATAGTTAGTTGATATATTCATTAATTATTATGACAATGAAACAAAATACAATTTTACGATAAGTTTTAGATAAAAAAATATAATAATTATATTATTTTGCGATATTTTTATACTTTGTTCCGGGACTGGTAATATTAAAGAGGAGGTTACTGAAGGAACGCCATTGTTATTATTGTGAAACAAACTTAATGGTGGATATCCAGGTGAGTCGATCATATTCAATATTGTTTTTAAAAGTAAATACTATTATTTCGCATGTTAGTAATTAATTCTCGCCTTCTTTCATGAACACAATACTAAACAAAAATGTCTGTAATGAAGGGGCTTGTTAATGTTTGACAGTTATCTTTTAGTATACATTGAAATGTTGGACTATGATGTTTTAAATGTCTTAGCTAAATTTAAGAGATAAAAAAGGCCTTACTAAATGTATTTACTTAAAATAATACTAATTCATTGAAGTCTAACTTCATAGTTCTGACGTTTTATTTGTACTTCCATTGATACGTAATGAGTAACTTTAATTTGGTACCATAGCTGTTAAAAAGACGTTAAAAACACTGTTTATTATTTATTATGTCAAGCTATCGTTATTTTTATTATTTCATCGTCCTACAAACCTCTTTTTATTAAAAAAATCATTGAATGGGACATGTTATTTCCTAAATTTCAAGAACTTTTTTTATCCATTTGCATATGCCTTTTATTGTCATACAACTCACCAAGAGAAGTTAGTTATTGAGGTTTCACTCAAAAAAAGAGTTTTGAAGATTTCGTCAACTCTTCATTGAGCCTACCTACCAGTTAGAGTAAACACAGATCACTTTAGCCCACTTTCCGTAAATTTTGAAATTGCACCTCAATAAATCAGTGTGTTCTCCTCCTAAAGAATGATAGCTTTTTTTACATTATAGTAAGTGATACATCTATATCACTGAACAACAAAGGGAGCTGAAGAACTCAGTTTAGATTTTTGGGTTAAACTAAATGTTAATATTGAACTAATTTTAAATCAATATAGTAAAATGATACAGAAAAGTAGATTTTGTGGTAACCCAACTTGTAAAATAATGGTTAAATTAATTAAAAACAGCACTGCGGTTAAAGTTACACTATGGAATAGGTTTAACTCTCAGTAATAATAGCAAAATGATTAACTTTCATGAGAAAGACCCTTCTAGTAAGGAGGTAGGGGTTAACGCACTTGTTCAATGCTATAAACCAGGTTTTGTTGCAGAACAAAAATCAAAAGCTCTGGCGGGTATATGACAATTTTAATGGGGGTCATTTTTGGTAGCTAATAGCTAGTAGATAGTAGAAATTTTTCTAAACCTTTTTCGTTCAATCTCAGTAGCTAAATTTCTTTGGAAAGAGCCAAGCAAAGTCTTGAATTCAACGTAGTTTTTTTATATAAGTTGAACATGAGGGTGGGGAACTATCGATTGATTCTTGAATTAATTTAGCGGGAGTTGTTCCCTAAAATTGTTTAAAACATTAACTTATATTTGCGACGTTTTGAATCTGTTTAGGTCGAATAAGGAGCCTGAAGGCTATTTTTTTAATACAAATGTTTTTAATTGCAGACCATTATCAAATTTATTTTTGAAGAAAATAATTCAAATTCCGGATCTTGCTCTTATTCCCTCTCTGCTGAAGTTACTGCTTAAACTTTAGTAACCATTAAATTAATTGTTCACCTTTAAATATTCATTTTAATAAACGAATTTATTGAGATCTCCGATGATCAGACTCCTTCTCTAAAAAATTAATAAAAAAGGGGGGGGGGAAACAAACACTATCATACTTGTGTGGATACCTTTAGTGGAAGCACCTCTCCCTTCCTCCTTTCCATAAAAACGCCAAATATAGTTAATCTGGAGTAAACCCTCCATCGACGTGGACCAATTTTAGTGGTTAATAAACTCGTTCATTGCTATAAATCAGGTTTTGTTGCAGAACAAAAATCAAAAACTTTGGTAGGTATCTTGTTAACAAACACACACACACACTCACATATATATATATATATATATATATATATATATATATATATATATACTTTTTTATCCTAGGAGGCATGGGGTCATTAAAGCAGTCTTCCTTTATTACACCACTTTATTTATTGGGCCCAATAAATAAAGTGGTGTAATAAAGGAAGACTGCTTTAATGACCCCATGCCTCCTAGGATAAAAAAGAATTTTGATATTTTGGGTCATCTATGAGAATAAATAACATATATATATATATATACTTTTTCTTCCATTGTTGACCTCCAACTTCCAATATTTTTGTTTTGTGTAGCCAATAGGTCATGACCTATTGGCTACACAAAACAAGTATATATATATATATATATATATATATATATATATATATATATATATATATTTTATTGAGGGTCATTTTTGGTATCATGTAGCTAGAAGAAATTTTTCAAAACTTCTTTCGTTCATTCTTAATAGCTAAATTTCTTTGGAAAGAGTCAAGCAAAGTCTTGAATCCAACATAGTTTTTTATATAAGTTGAACGTGAGGGTGGGGAAGTATCGATTGATTCTTGAAGTAACTTAGCGGGAGTTGTTCCCCAAAATTGTTTAAAACATTAATTTATATTTGTGATGTTTTGAATTTGTTTAGGTTCATGATCAGGCATCTAAAATGCAAAGAAAAACAAAAAATAAGAAAGAAACTTCTCCTACATCACTAATACTAATGCATTACGTAAATGAGTATATATTGGTATAATTGACATAGGAGAAGTTTCCGTATTATTTTTTTGTTTTTATTTTACATATTTTTTATTATACTGTAATAGTTAGTGATTGATACTAAAGGGGGGGATAATAGGCTGCTCTTACATGTTCAAAACATTCAGGCTATCCGAGGCTCTTTCTTGTTTAATAAATGATTATACCTATATACCCATATGTATTATTTATATTTGTTTAATCTGTTTTTAGGAATTTACGTAAGGAGGAATATAGATACTAAACAAAAACTTTAATCCTAAGGAAGAAATAATTTGTTAAAATGAATGTTTACTGCATTTCCTAACTTATCGTTTCATCTTTTGTTATTCGCTTGTAGTATAGGTGCTAGAGGTCAAAGAACGAATGAATATACAATTTTTAGATTAGCCTAATAATCATTAATCAAATAGAAAACATGTGTCCATTCAATATAACTAAATAAATATACTTGGGATACTACCAATATCTTCCCCCCTCCTGTTTATGGATTTATATGCTGTTGGTTTTCTTTTTGAGGTGATCTGTGTGTTTTCTCTGAACTTCTCCTCCTTCCATCTTAACAAAGAATGAGTAATCTTCATTCTCTTTCACTATACATCTGACTAAATATTATTTTTTCTGTGGGTGCCAAACCCATACTGACTCCCCTTCTTCTAAACGACCATGGCCTAGCTTTCATGTCATGCTGTATCTTCTGCACTACTGGGGAAGTTTCCACTCTTCCTCCGACATTAGGCTTGTTGAGGCTAAGTCGACACTTCACACACAAGTGATTTTTTTACTGTATGACCTGCCACTATTTTACACACTGTTGCCGCCGGAGGCAATGGAAGGTTGTATGCTAAGATCCACTTCATACCAAACAGTGGCACATCCCCTTATTTTACCACAGTAACAGGTAATATGGTGGTTTTTTGGAAGAATTTTAGGAACTGTAAAAAATTATAAAATGCTATGTATACAGATTATATATTACGATTACTTCTTCACCTGTTTGGTATTATTACAGATTATATATTTATAAATAGTACACAATCTATTTGTATGGGATATTTTCTGAAAAACAAATAAATTATTTGATTGATTGATTGATATAGGAAGTGGTTTCTAGGAGTAATAAAGGTAACAATAAGTCCCTTTATGTACTTCGTAGAATTATTGGAGTCAAGAAAAATAAGAAAGGCATATGTTAGGTGTTTGTAGGTATTAACCGAAATAAATCAGATTTGTCAGTTGACCCCTCTGTGATTATCCATCGTAAGGTAGGATAGTGAGGAATCAAATTTCTTTCAAACATTAGGTATACACACTTTTTGCTCAGATTAAGGATTAGAGGACACCTCGGAAAGAGTGAAAGATGACAGAAGAACATATTTGAAATAATCACAATTATTGTTATTATTTTAACACAATAAATACAGATATTATATTTTTATACTTTGAGGGTCTTGTTTTATTAAATTTCCATTTTTAATTCTATTCTATTTAATAAAATTAGGCACTACAATTTCTACTTATAAGTTATTGCTTATAAGTAACTGGGTTATTCATTATAAATTGTATTGAAAAACTCTCTCCTGCAAATATAAAGCGAAAAAAATAGATTTAAATGAAAAGACTATTATACTACTCTTAAAAATAGAAATTTCATAAAACAAGACCCTAAAAGCATAAAGATATAACATATGTATTTATTATGTTAACAATAATTGTGATTATTTTCGAAATGTTCTTCTGTCGTCTTTTAGTCTTTCTAAGGTGTCCCCTAATCCTTCATCTGAGCAAAAAGTGTGTATACCTAATGTTGGAAGGATGGGACATCACCAAATTCGCGTGAAATTAAATAATGTGTTCGTAATGGCTTCTTTACACTAAAGCAAATGTATTGGTTTTGACTTAGAAATCAGAAAAAATAGACTTAAATAATTTTGGTTTTGAAAACAAAAAGGTACCATTTTAGAGCTTATGAAATAAGGCAGCTTTTTAGGGGGAGGCATACCGCTAAGTCTACAAATAGCTGATTAAGAAAATATTAAAGGAGTCAAGAAAACCCTAATAACAACAGTTCACATCTATATGGCTCTTAGTCTAGCCCCTAATTTACATGACAACATTTCAATAACTGGTGTTCCTTATTAGAAATTTAATGTACATTCTAAAAATGTGGTCGTCATTTACGATACATAGACCAGAAATCCGGAAAATACTGTTTTCCATAAGAAAACCCAATAGTTTTGAAAATAGACAAAAGTTTGAATAGCTCTGCTACATGTTGAGATAGGACGGTCATTTCTGCGCCCCTGAACTACAAATGAGGTGCAGAATAAACCCTTAAAATTATGACATCTTAATGTGGGACACCCTGTATACAAACACAGAGCCACAAATATTAATTCCGTCAACATAATTGAAACATCAATAATTTTATTCAAATATTATTGATGTATGAAATAATTATATTTTATAACCAAATGTTTTACCCTCGCCTGCTGACGATTTTTACCAATTTTAATTGTACTTTGATTGCCTTCAAAGATTGTGATACATCCTGAATTGATCCCTAAATCAAACGATTTAAAAAGCAAAACAAAAAAAAAACATGGATTTCTCAAAGCCTTGACATTATGAAATTAATTCTACTTCAGTACTCCTGAATGCCAAACTCATTTCTTCATTTTGTAATTTATTCTAAAAAAAAAAAAATTCTTTAACTGATATATTTTAGCTAAATCATTACAAAAATTAACAGATCATCAACATATAATAATATATATAAATCATCCTTAATCTACAAACAAAAATCATTTTTAGAACTTCGAAACCCATAATCTGTCATTTTACTGTTAAAATGTTCATATCAATATTTCAATGACTTTCTTAACACATATAGTGAATTTTTTCAAGTTCAAGATGGACCCTGAGTAAATATATATTCAATAAGCTTTCTTCTTTGTTTCTTTGTTTTAACTCAAATCTGTGACATAGTCTTGATACCAAGCTGGTTTTCTTTTAATTATTTTCTGTCATTAACTTGTTCTTCACAATTCTCCTGTTTTCCTGGATCATCTTTTTCTTGTATTTCATTATCAAATTTTTCTTCACTAATATCACTTCTTGCATTATCATCTTCAATCAAAACTTCATTTTGGAATGCTATTTTAACTGCATTATTATTGAATGAATGAAATTTTATTTATATATTTTATAAATAAATAATATTTATTTATTATTTATTTTTATTTCCTTAAGAAATATTTACAGTTATTGGAATAATTTCTAATTCCCTTCATTATTAGTTTCAGAGACCAGTACTTTTTCCAACCTAGAGATGACCGTCTTTCAACTTCTTTTTTCGACTTATTTTTGAAAGAGATAAGTTGGCCCAGTTAGGTATTCACGTAGTCGACAACTAGGTCTTTGCTTGCCAATTGTATTTCAATCCTCTCGGAAGTGGCCATGGCCTTGGTTTTTGAGTAGTTAGGGACTGGTCCCACTGCTTTACATGCTTTCTACAAGTCATCCAGCATTATGATGAGATCTTCCCTCTTTTTGATATTATCACAATGTCGAATAATTATTACCAGATTTAATTTCATCAAAAACCACACCGCAACCCAAGACTATTTTTTGGTTAATAGGATCCCACAATCGCCAACACCTAGCAGGAGCATATCCAACCATATAGAATTTTTCCTCTTTTAGATCTAATTTTTTCCTCGACTCTTTTGGGACATTTTTATAAGCAATACTGCCAAAAACAATAATGTTGCCCAAATTTTTCCCCCCTTCCCAAAGTTTACTAGGAGTTCTATCATGACTGTAAGTTCGCATGACTTAGTTGGGCTCCTATTTGTTAAACCGGTTGAACAGAATAATGCCTCCCCCCACATTTATTTTAGTAGGTTTGAATCAATTAATCAGTTCGTGCCTTGTCTACTTGTGTCCTTTTTAATCTATCAGCTACAGGATTAATTTCTGGATTATAAGGGGCTGTATATTCATTCCTAATTCCCTTGTTGGAACAAAAAAAAAATATTCTATGACCTATATATTCCCCTCTGTTGTCAGCTCTGATTTTCAAACGTTTCAATGAATTGGAAAATATCATTTTTTTTTACATTTTCCTGTGTTCTTTTACTATAGTAATAATTCTACAAATAAAAAATAAAATAACAAAACCAACAGCATGAAGGCAATTGAAAATATTCAAAATACGTCATCGATGGGTCTCCTTTGGTCTAGTGGCTATCGCGCTGGATTCATAAGCGGGAGATGGTGGGTTCGATTCCCACCTCCGGCAGGAATTTTCTCATCTCACGGCTCGCTGGGAATATTCCTCGCTGCACTTCATCGAATCTCTTTCTCTTGGCAAGCTATATTTCTAACAATGAATTGTTTTTCTTATTTTGCCTAATTAACAGACATAAAAAGTTTTGGTAACTTTGTATAATTTCCTTAATATCTCGAAAAAGATTGAGAATCTTGGTAAACGGAAGATTACCATTAGAAAGCTTACTAAATGCTCTACAAATAAGGTTCTAATGAAAGTTTTGATTAGGCGATGTCAATCGGAGAAATAAGTGCATAAAACTTTAAAGTAATTGATTTCGCTTATTCGAACTGTTCTTTTTGTCTTTGATTTTGGTACTTAGAATTATGGGATTCAGTTGAAACATTTTCTGCATGTTCGAATTTCATCAACGCTAATATGTTGAAATTTTGGTTACGTTTGGAGTAAAGGAAGGGTTAGAATAAAATATTTTATTAACGGACAAGAAAAGTTTTGGTAACATTGTATACTTTCGTAATTATCTCGAAAACTGTTGACAATCTTGGGAAGCGGAAGGTTACCATTCGAAAGCTTACTAAATGCTCTACAAAAAAGGTTCTGACGAAAGTTTTAACTAAGCGATGACAATCGGAGAAATAAGTGCTTAAAACTTTAAAGTAATTGATTTCGTTTATTTGAACGGTTCTTTTTGTCTGTTTTATTCCTTGTTATTTTTTAATTGCTTAAAGTTGGACAATGGATTTGACAATAAAACAGGTTAAGTAAAATAACAAAAACAATTTATTGTTTAGATTTTAGAAAACCAGGTGCCCGGCTAACCGAGGAACCGCACCGAGGCCTACAAGACCTATTGTGCCACCCGACGTGTCGTTCTGTTATAATGCCAGACCCGTATCAGAGATGAACTTCCTTAAAGTTGTGATGTTCAGCTCCGGTGTCCTCCTTGGATCAGCATTTATCGCAGTCCCGAAGTGCAGATACCTCTTGGCTGCCAGTGTCGTGCATCTACATACAATATGGTATGGGGTCTCGTCGTCCTCAGAGCACAATCGGCACCATGTTGTATTGGTGAGTCCCATGGAGTAGAGGTGTCTCTGTAGTTGGAGTGCCCTGTAAGTAGAGCTGTCAGATGTTTCACCTTGCTTCTACATAGATTAAGCAGTGAATCCGTTCTTTTCTTATCCGCAAAGACCATAAATTGCTTTGCTGTCTCTGGGTAGTATTTCTGCTCCATTTCCTCTTGTGTTCAGCTTCTGCCCACCTACGGATGCTCAATCTGGCAACAGCCGGTGCAATTCCACATATTGACTCTGGTGAGAGAGGTATCTTGGATGCTCCTATGTTAGCCAATTCATCAGCCTTCTCATTTCCAGGTATGCCAGAGTGCCCTAGTACCCACACCAGTTTGACCCCGTTTTTCCGGCCCAGATTGTTTAGGCTATCCTTACACTCCTGTACGACCTTAGATTTTATTCTGTTTGCAGCTAATGTCCTTATGGCGTCTTGGCTGTCCGAGAATATAGTAAAGCGTTTGTCTCTAGGGCCTCTGCTGTTCATGATGTCCGCACACATATTTATGGCCAATACTTCAGCTTGGAACACTGTAGCATAATTGCCCAGTGGTTTGATGAGACTGTGTGTGGTATCCTATATCCACACCCCTGCTCCTGTACCTAATTCAGTTTTCGAGCCGTCGGTAAATCCATAGCTGTCTACCCGGCTTTGTATCATTTTATGTCCCATCGCCTCCTCTCTTGTTTTGATAGTTGTAACAAAATTTGAGCTGAAGGTTATCTGGTCTTGGTAGTCCGAAGGCATGTAGAGAATTGGTTCTTGCAGATTCCTCCGGATAATATCACAGTGTGCACTAAACATTGGACATGGTTTCTTTCCCAATATACTGAACCTATATGCCGTATGTCTAGGTGTTTCTTCAATAAAAATCTCTATTGGTCTTAGGTTAAGGAGGATCTCCATAGCCCCCGTGGGGGTGGAGCCCATTGCGCCTGTAATCATCAGGCAAGCCATCCTTTGCGGGGAGTCTAGTATTCTCTTATTAATGGTAGTGTCACAGCGATGCCACCACACTATTGCTCCACACGTAATTATCGGTCCCACAATCGCAGTGTAGATCCAATGCATAGCATTGGGGGTAATACCCCAGTTGTTCCCAACAACCCTCGTACATGCCCACAGGGTCCGTGTGGCCTTCTTGGCTGTGTTCTGGATGTGCTCCTTGCAGTTGAGTTTCGAGTGCAAAGTGACTCCTAAGTACTTCACTGTACTGGAATAACTTAGGTTGCTACCTGCAAGCCTTGGAGTACCTAGTCCCTCCACTTTCCTTCTTCTTGTGAAGGGTACGAGTGTCATATTCTGCGGGTTAATCTTAAGATGTTTATCCCTGCACCATCCGTCCACAATGTGTAGTGCTGCATCGAGCAGTTCTGCTAGAGTAGGTAATACCTTCCCCGCCACTGTAATCACCAGGTCATCAGCATACGCCTGTACGTTAAATCCCTGATCCTTGAGTCTTGTCAGCAGTGTATCTACCACCATACACCACAACAGAGGTGATAAGATTCCCCCCTGGGGGCAGCCTGTCCTTGGTTTAATGTGTTTACAATAACTTCCCTCTAACAGCCTTATGGTACGATCTCTTAAATGGGTTACCGTCCAGTCTGTTATATATTCCTCCACTTTTCTGCTGGCCATGGCGTCTCTTACCGCCGCGATGGGAGTTCTATCAAAAGCTCCCTCCACGTCTAGAAATGCACATAGTGCTGTTTCCTTGTATTGTACAGTCCTCTCCAGCTTGCACACCAGATCATGTAGTGCTAATTCGCACGATTTGCCTGTCTGATATGCGTACTGTTGCTTGTCAAGAGGATTATGTCTTAACGCAGTATCCCTGATGTGTCTGTCTATGATCTTCTCTAGTGTTTTAAGTAGGAAGGAGTTTAGACATATCGGCCTGTAGTCCTTTGCATACAGGTGTGACGCTCTTCCTGGTTTGGGACTAAAGCAGAGTCTGGCTACTCTCCAGCTCCGTGGTATGTAGCCTAGTACAAGGCTACTTCTGAAGAGTGTAATAAGTGTTGGTTTGAGTATCTCTATCCCTTGTTGCAAAAAGGCAGGATAGATCCCATCTATTCCCGGTGATTTGTATGGGCTGAAGGTCCTGATGGCCCATCTGACGTCTACTGCTCTTACTACCTCATTCCCACGTCTCCATACCTCCGGTATCCAATTTATTGTTAGAAATATAGATTTCCAAGATTCCAAGACCTTGTAACTAGTGGGATCGTTTCTAGTGTTAGCCAACCCTTCCAGGTAAGATCGTAAATCAAGACCTCTCAAGACTGGTGGAAACAAAATAATAACTGCTTCTATTTTAATCTTTCCAAATTAGACTAGGGATAAGAACAGAACCGCGCTAAGATGATGCAGTTCCTGCGAGTCGGACTTTTTTGCTTTCAAGTCTGTTTCCGTACCCGCCTTTACATTTCTTATGTTTCTCACGTTTTGGTTGTTTACTCACTCTAGGAAGTACAACTGGCGACATTGATCACCCTATTCATTTTTAGCGCGGTTCCTCCTTCCCTTCATAGGGAGGAAGCCCGGTTATAAGGTTGATCTCATGAAACAATCCGGAAGTGCTGACTAGAAAATTTTGCGTTTCAGAACCCCTAGAGACCGAAAATAACGGTGGTTCAAATTTGTGTGTATATATATATATATATATATATATATATATATATATATATATATATATTTCTGTTAGCACATTTCCGACCACCCTAATGGTCCGATTTTGATGAAATTTGGTACAAAAATCGTTCGTCTAATTTGAAAGGTCAAGTTCGTTAACCAGCAGAATCCGCCCACCGGAACATGGTTTTTGGAGCGAATGTCGCGCGAAAAAAATCGTTCCGCTTACTTCATATGCTTGCAAGTACTCTTTTTATAGGCTTCTTGGCCTAGGAAGACAAGGAACTTCGTATACTTTCCCTATTTTTTTTTTTTTTTTACGGCGCATCAACAAATCTTGTCTATTAGCGCCGACTTTCCCTAATATCTCGAAATCGGTTGGGAAATCGTGACAAGTGGATAGAAACTATTTGAAAGCTTTCTAAATTCTCTACAAAAAAAAAAAAAAAGATTCTGAAACAATTTTTGATTAGGTGATGTCAATCGGAGAAATAAGTGCTTATACTTTGAAGTAATTGATTTCGTTTATTCGAACGGTTATTTTTGTCTGTTTTTATTCCTTGTTATTTTTTAATTGCTTATAGTTGGATAATGTAATGGTTAATGTATTTGACAATAAAACAGATTAAGTAAAATAAGAAAAACAATTTATTGTTAGAAATATAGCTAGCCAAGAGAAAGAGATTCGATGACGTCTTTTGAATATTTTCAATTGCCTTTATGCTGTTGGTTTTTTATTTTATTTTTTAATTGATTTTATTTGTAGAATTATTATCTACTATAGTAAAAGAACACAAGAAAATTTGAAAATTTTGATATTTTCCAATGCATTGAAACGTATGAAATGAAGGATCTGCACAAATAATATAGTACATTGGTTAATTGTGATAAATAAAGACATTTTTATGATTTCACATAATAAGATTGCAGAAAAAAAAACAAAATAGTACATACTTAAATTATTACAAAAAATAAATAAATAAATAAATAATAATCATAGCTTAAAGGGGAAAAATAAAAAGTAATAATAAGAAAGAAAAAAAAATAAATGAAATAATAAAATATAATTTTAATAGAAATTTGGAAGGAGCCAATCATAATTGACACTTCCAGGTTGAACAATTTCATTTGTCCTTTAAGTACGAAGTTGATCACGAGGCCAAGATCTCTTTAGCCTCCTAGGAGGGTTTTCAGGGTGGGATTGTGAGGAGAGGGATTGAGCTCTGGGATTGGGATGAGCAGATAGTTTGGAGTGAAAGGTTAGGAATCGGGATTTAGCTAGTTCATGGATGAAAGGGATATTGAGGTCATGATGAAGGGTTTTATTGGAAACGTAACTATTTTTATGGGGCATTAACTATTTTGGGTAGGACTTTGGATTGGAATGCCTGTATTCTCTGTATATTTGATCTTTTGGTTGTTCCCCACAGTTCAAGTCCGTATGTCCAAATAGGTCTGATGATGGTTTTGTATAAAGTGAGTTTGTTCTGTGTTATGAGTTTTGATGAAGGTCCCAATAGTCGTCGAAGAAGTCCGTATCTCCTGTTCAGTTCCTGTCTTTTCAGTCGGGCGTGTGGGTTCCAAGTGAGTCTGCTGTCTAGTATTAATCCCAGGTAGCGCACTTCGTTGGATACAGGAAGTTCTTGACTGGACATGTGAACTGGTGGGTAAGTCCTTTTATTGAGAGAGAATGTTATTTGGCTGCATTTCTCTGGATTCACCTTTATTTTCCACCTGTTGCACCAATCCTCAACAGAGTCTAGATGTTCTTGCAGTTGAAGGGAAGCAGTTTCGGGATCAGGGGAGGAGGAAAAGACGGCTGTCTCATCAGCGTAGGTCGTTAGATGAGTATTTGGGTGGATAGGAACGTCAGCGGAGTAAAGAAGGTAAGGGATAGGACCGAGAATACTTCCCCGTGGTACACCGGAGGAAATAGGATGGGAACTAGATAATGTGGAACCAGATCTTACTTGGAAGGAACGGCTTGATAGGTAGGACTGTAGGATTAGGAAGTATGTGTGGGGAAGTATGCGCCGTACTTTGTATAATAACCCCGGGTGCCAAACCCGGTCGAACGCTTGGGCGACGTCGAGAAAGGCACTCGTGCAGTAATTTTTACTTTCCAGCGCATGGGAAATGGTGTCTGCAACGCTGAAACATTGTTGTATCGTTGAGTGCTGAGTACGGAACCCAAACTGGTGATCTGGTATGGAGTTGGGAGGGATTGTGGACAGAATTCTTTTGAGGAGGAGTTTTTCAAATATTTTGGACATAATTGGGAGCAAACTGATAGGACGATAAGAAGATGGATTCTTGGGGGGGTTATGTGGTTTAGGTATAGGGATTTTGACAGAGTGTTTCCATGACATGGGGAAATAGGTAGTTCTGAGGATTGCATTGTATATGTATGTAAGGAAAATAATTGCTTTTTGTGGTAATTTTTTTAGGATTGGAGCTGTTATGTGGTCGCAACCAGGAGATTTTCGGGGAAGATGTTTGATAATATATTTGATTTCTGAAGGATGGAATGCTTTAGGAGGAAGGGATAAAGGAAGAGGGCTGTTAAGGTTATCGAATATTTGTATATCCTGGGGACAGTTTGTTTCGGGATGAGGAGAAAAGATTGATTCCAGGTGGGAAGCAAATAGTTCAGCCTTATCTTCATTGCTTCTGGCCCAACTTCCGTCTCTGCGCTGGAGAGGTTGGGGAACAGTAGGGAATTTAAGGATTTTGCGGGTGGCTTGCCAAAGGGAATTATCTTCGGTGGTAAGTGATTGCAGGTAGTCGTTGAATGATTCGGATCGGAATTTGGATAAGGCTTTTTTTAGGAGTCGGGTAAGTCTATTAAAGTTAGCGTGGTCGGATGGGTAGCGGGATCTCTGCCAGCGAGCCCTTGCTTGGCGTTTGGCAGACAGGAGGTTGAGGATGTGGTCTGGTAGCTGTGGTTTCGGGCGATAGGGAAGACGTGATCTTGGTCTGCAGGAGTTCGGGGCGCTGTCTTGTATCGCTTTCGTGAACATCGAGACAGCCTCGTCCACGTCAGATGAGGATTTCAGGGGTATATTGAGGTTTATGGATTGAGATAGTTGAGAACGAAATAACTCCCAGTTCATAGGCCCTGGGGTAAGGGAGGGAATTCGGGAACGTGATAGAGGAAATGTATTCAGGACGAGTAGGATGGCTGAGTGGTCGGAGGAAAGTTCAAGGAGTGACTGAACTGAGTATGATATTCCTCTTAGGCCAGAAGTGATGAAGAAGTCGACCAGGTCAGGAGTGCGAGAGGGATCGGTAGGCCAGTATGTAGGAGAATCAGAGGAAATAGTGTCATAATTTTGGGAATGAAGGATGTCGTACAGAATTCTGCCACGAGGATTGGTTAGACGGCTTTCCCATCTGGGATGTTTCGCATTGAAATCAGCCCCTATGAGGAAGCGAGGACCAAAGGATTGGAACAGAGTAAGGAATTCAGGATGGTAGATAGTGAAGTTCGGGGAAAAATACGCAGCGGAAATAATTATATCATTGGAAGAAAGGGAAAGGGAGATTGAGCTTACCTGCATGCTATCTGTCGAGAGAGTGGAGTGTGAAAAGTGAGCCAAAGAACTTTTCACCATTACCGCTGCTCCATGCCTGGCCTCGGAGGGATGGTCTGCTCTGTGGCACACGTATCCTGGGATTGAGAAGTGTTGTGTGGTCAGTAGGTGTGTTTCTGTTATTAGGACAATGTCAATGTTCTTTTCTGTGAGAAGGAGTTCGAGCTCTAGTCGTCGTGTAGTAAGTCCGTTAGCATTCCATAGGATTATGGAGAGGGGAGGGGGGTTGGGGGATATCATTTAAGGAGCTTTGGAAGGATATCGGATATTAAGGAGGTCATGAGGGAGATAAGTGGGGTTAACAACGTTTCCAGTTTGTTTAAAAATGAAGTAAACAAAATAAAGGGGTCTTGGGGTGTAGGAGTGGCAGGAACAGCTTTAGAGGTTGGGGGAGCATTAGCAGATTTAGGTGGGTAGTCTTATGTAATATTTTGTTGGGGCGTTGAAGACGTGGATTGTGACAGATTTTTATGTGCGGAAGTGGTTGGTGGTTGTTGTTTTGGATTGGGATTAGGATTAGGATGTGGAATTACCTGCACCTTCTTCTCCTTGGAGGAGAGAAGAGAGGCATAAGAGATGGTTGGCCTACGTTTAGATGTGGTGGAAGATGTAGAGGGCTGCAGTTGCTGTGTGGGTCGATCATCTTTAGCGTTAGTTGCCGGAACCTGGTTCTGACGGGATGCGCTGCTTGCTCTTTGTCTTTGGGCTCGAAGAGTCCTTAGCGCTTTGTAGACCTCACATCCTTTATAGTTTGCAGGGTGGTTCTCGCCGCAATTGGCGCAGGATGCTGGTACGTCGATGGGTTTTGGGCAATCTTCGGATTTATGTTGTTCGCCGCATTTCACACACTTAGGTGCGTGATTACAGTAACCCTTGGTGTGGTTGTACTCCTGACATTTATGGCACTGGAGCAGCTGATTACGACGGCGAGGCTCCTCCACTGAGATTTTGGTGTAGCGTAGGTATTTTTCTTTAAAAATGTCCTTGCTTTTCTCCGTTTTCTCTAAGTCCACAAAGAAGAGCGGGAGTTGCACTTTAATCGTTGGGTGACGTACATTTATTACCCTTTTTGCATGGTAACCTAGCTCACTAAGCTCTGCTACGATATCTTCTGGAGGTGTGGATTGGTGAAGGTTACGGATGACTGCTCGGTATGCCTTCTTTTTAGGTAGCTGATAACAATGGTAGTCGGCTTCCATATCTTTAAGACATTTAATAATTGCCCTGTAGGCGTCACTATTAATAGAGCTGATAACTATGTCGTTGAAACGAGCTCTGCAGGTGAAAGTTTTTTCTCCGGCGGCTTGACCAAGTCAGGCGCAGAAGGATTTATAATTATTAATTTTTCGAACATATATGTTCGGTGGCTTCTGGCTCACTATATCGGTTGGAGGTGTTTTATTGACTTTCGTAGTATTTTTCTCTGCTGATGTTTTTATACTCCTTTGTTGTTTTGCTTTGGGCGATAAGTTGGTTGATGTCCTCTTACGAAGGCGTTTTCGTCTCCCTAAAGTGAAATTTTCCCCATCATGTGTTGATGTCGATTCTATAAATGTCAGTTGTTGTTCACTGTCCAACGTAGTGCAAAAAAAAATTTAATAATAATAAAAAAAAAAGTAGCAGTAGATTGGGAGATTCGAACCGCTGACTGTTGGCCGGGAGTCGAGTACGTACGCTCTGAGCCAAGCGGGCTAGCTGGCAGCTGTTGGTCAATAGACAGTGTTGGCGGGATAAAGTATTTTCCACGCTGAAGGGGCTCCTATAAGCACTAGGAACTGGTCACCACAGGCAAGCCCCCCACCACTAGGCCTACTAATAGCGAGGGCTGAATAATCTATGAATATTGATGACTTTACTTACAGATTGTAGGTAAACGGTGATGACTGGGTGAAGGAAATTTCACTGATGTGTGCACTCACACTTTGTCCATCAGTGTGCCAATTTTCATAAGAAAATGTGACCACTGACCACCACTTTTCACTAGTAAAAACGAGAGCTTTAAGAAACGCTGTGTCACACTCAGAAGCTATGACACGACTCGGACCCGACCAGGTAAAGGCATAAATCCTTTTGAACAAAGGCCGACAAAATATTATCTGTTTCTATTTTAAGCTTTTCAAATGACAATAGGGATATGAACGGAACCGCGCTAATATGATGCAGCTCCTGCGAGACGGACTTTTGTTCTAGACTACAACAGAACCCGTTTTCAAGCAGCACCGAGCCCATTGATTCAAAGATTTGCAGTAATTACAAACTAAGTCAACAGCAGGGCAATCTTGAATTTTAATATGCACTTTGTTACCAAACTTTAAACAATCTTTTACTTTGACTAATGTGATCTTCGGTTTGTCTCCCAATGGTTGACCGCTACAGCATTGACTGTACTTGATTTTCTATGTTCCGATTGTTGCGTAGTATGTTGTTGGATTTGGATGTTTTCTAGAATAATCACTAGCTGTTCAATTTTATCCAAACTACATTCAGCCGATGGTTACTTCTTCAAGATTTCTTGTTGCCAATTGCCAGAATTTATGCCGAACACTAACCTTCCTCAGCAAAGAATGTTGATCTGTTATTAGGGGTTTGTGCTCAATTTCTTTCCCCCGATTCTCCAGATCCTTCTCCTCTGTTTGAATTAAATTTTCCTCTCCCTCTGTAAAAACTACCTCTTGCTGGTTGTAGTGAAGAATTTCTGCATTGGAACTTTTTATGACTGGGCTTCGTACAGCCATAACAAAGGAAAGAGACATCAGCCACTACTTTTGGTGGGTGTTTTCCATATTTCTTACGTTTTTCTTCCTCCCATTGTTGGGACATCTACTAGCAGACGGCTACGTAGACTTACGTGTCTTTGGAGACATAATTCAACAACTTAAATCTAACATTAAGTACACTTATAAACGTTAAAAATAAAAATATCCTCGATCCAAACGTAGTCACCCTTCTCCAAAGTCTGTAGGTTTCTGACTCTGTGGCACTTATCAAATACGTTCTTCACTTTTTCCTTCCTCGTCTCTTCACCCTTCCTTGTCTTGTTTTTTATTGAATAAGAAAGGATTGCTCAAAAACGGTTCACGGTAATTAAATTCTAATTATGTCATCATAAAATAGCCAAAAATTCCTTAAAAAAAAACGGTTGTTTAATTAGCTAAATCCAATGACAGAAGATACTTTCCTTACGTCCAATATCGCGCTTCTGTTTTTCTCGATGACTCGGAGGTTTCTCGCGAATTTTTTCCTCAGCCTCCAAATGGTCTACAGATTCACTACTTACAGTAAAACATCTACTTTTAGTAAGCATAAAACCTATGAAAATGAAGCGGAGGTTTATTGAGGGATAAATTGAACGATTGGCTCCCTCTTGTCAAAAAATGTGGAGTGTAGTTTTGTTACTTTCAAATACCTTGTGTGAAGAAATTATAAATTATTTATTTTTTATTGGCCAAACTGTGAAAATCCATTGTCCAGTCCTGAAGCAATAAAAATTAACTGAAAGAAACGATTGGAAAAGATTTTCTTTTGAGAGATATGTCACATATTTTGTTTTCCAAATTTTCATTGATTTTTAATGAATAATTTATAATTTCTTCAAAAAAGGTATTTGAAAGTAACAAAACTACTTTCGACATATTTTTGACAAAAGGGAGCAATCGTTAAATTTATCTCCATATAAACTTCCACTTCTTTTGCATAGATTTAATGCTTACTGAATGTAGTTTTTCTGTAAGTATTGAATCTGTAGTAGAGATGGGTCGCTCAATACCGAGCCGGTTCTTTCAGGGAACTGTGGCTCAGTAAAAAGGAGCGGCGGTTTTTCGGTTCTACTGAGATCGGTAGTCGGTAGAGATCGGAAGAGGGGGATCCATATTCATTCTCGGCTGTCCAATCCCCCAAAACCTAAACGGTTCTTATCTTCGATCCCTAAAGAACCGTGATTAGGGATCGGAAGAACCGGAGAACCGTATCCACTCTCGCTCTCGTCTCTTTCAATGCCCCACCTTATTAGCGGTTCTTTTAGGGATCGAAAGAGCTAAAGAGCCGTATTCACGCTCGCTATCGGCTCTTTCACTTCCCCCACCACTCTGATAACTCTTTCTGTTCTATTCTTCTTTTCTTTTAGCGCGTTTCCTCCCTCCTTCCACAGGGTGGAAACCCGCATATGTTTTTGACCTCATGATGCAATCCGGAAGATCCGAATAGAAAATTTCACGTTTCAGAACCAATTGATCACGAAAACAACGGTGTTTCAAATTTGTATATATATCAAATAGGAACACCAAAAAAACTCCAGGTCACTCCGAGTCAATGCATGCAGGAATGAAAGTGGACGCTTTTTTTAATTTATGAGTTTTTTAAATTTCTTCTTTATGTCACAAATTCTGACAGCTTGTAAAAGCGCAGTGGTCGTACATCTTTTTGTATTTTTTTAAGTCCTTCCTAGAGTTGTGAGGTTCAAAGTGGTCTTCTATCATCAATCAAAGAAGCAACTACCATCTACAAAAAATGTCTTTCATCGAGTAAGTCTATAAAATTCATAGATTCTTCATTATCCTTGTATTGTTTGTTCCTCAATAAGCCAGAAAAACACGCATGACATTTGGAAATGAAAGGACAGCTACGCCTTTACATAGGTTTCTTAGGCATCGGATACGACGTCGCTCACATTAATATTAAGCTGATGTGCAGTAGGAATGATGGAGTTATGGCTAAAATAGGCATGAGCGACAGAGTTCGGCCTGCCTCTCATCGCTCAGCCCAGACATTACATTTTTCTCGTCGCTCACCCGAGACATTATATTTTGCTCGCTACAAAAAAGGCTACAGCCTCTAAATCTTAAACGATTTTTTTTTAAATTTAAAATAAAAGCTAATATAATTTAGAACAACGTTGCCTTGTCGGATTTTTGTTTTTTGTTTTCCTCGTGTATTAACTTACTTGTAAAGAAGTTAAATTCACGAAATTTTGCAATTAAACATAAAATAATGTTTCATTCCTCATCTAACTTAATATCGTTGAAATTCAACCTTCAAATCGTGATTAGACATGGAAAAAATCAGACCAGGACTTTCGTCTTCGTAAAACGCAAATTTATCTAATGTGTCTGTATGTATGTATACATATAAATTGTATATATTGTAAATAAATTGTGTCTTGAACTAATGAACAATTGAGGCTTTGCGGATACGAAGGGCGAACTCAACATCAAGTTCACACTAATTTAATTACTATATAATTTGTTTATTAAAATAAATTGTTAAACAAACAATGAGACGTCACACAACAAACAAATGATTTGAATATACTCTTATGGACTTTGCCCTTATGGAAAAAGTATTCAAACGCATTTTTCTCACACTACCCTTTGTTGAGTTCGCCCTTCGTATCCGCAACGCCTCAATTGTAAAAATAGAAAAAGAGCTAAAAATTATTATTATTATTATATATATATATATATATATATATATATATATATATATATATTTATATTATTAATTGTATATAGGGGGCGAGGTTAGCTCAGTGGTAGAGCACTGGGCTAATAAGCTGGAGGTCAGAGTTCAAATCCCAAGCAAGCGCTACGTTAAAAAATCAGAAAATTGGACATAGCTCCTTTTCCTTTTCGGAATCGGTCCATACTTGAAATGAACTTTTTTGTTGGAAATTATGTCTGCAATCACTGCCTCCTAAAGTTTGGCTACTTAGACCTGAATCACCCAGTGTATATATATATATATATATATATATCCATGCCACTGTATATCGCCGGATCCTAAGGCAAGAGACCAATATACGTGGTGTATAAATATATATATGTATATAAGTATATATTATCATAATTGTATGCTGACTCGACTCCAATGCATCAGACTTTCCAACATACCCCCCCCCCCCTGTGTGTTTCTTCAGGGATCCGATGTTTTACGAACGTCAACCGAATACAGGCAGGCTCATATGAGTCCACAGTAGAGTCCAGAGTCACTGCCCCTTACCACTGAGCCAACGTAAGTGGCGCTACTGCAATTTTAAACCCGAATCTACGAGTTATTCGGTACTGTACAGGAGCTGTGGAGGTTGAGCTGAGTGTAGGCTGTAATGGCCGGGCCCTCTTGGCAACCTATCTATTTCATAGCCCCTCGACCAATGAGATCTCTCCGAGGATATCTTCCGGACCAATAGGCGCCGACAAAAGATAGGGATCACAAACCGGTTACAGCTGGTTGCCTCTGCTCCTCCATTTTCTCCAAGCTATAGGAACTGATTTTGTTCTTCGATTTTATTATTAATACCTGATTTATTACAGAAATCTGTTTATTAAAAAAAATGGTCCGACTCCCAGGAACTGCGTCATCTTAGTGCGGTTCCTCCCTAGTGCCATTAGTAAAGGAAGAGAATCAATTATTAGTAGTTTTGGTCTTTCGTCAAAAATATAAAATAAAATCAAAGAAGGAAGATTTAAGGCACCTCAAAAGGAAGCTGACAGTATCCTAAGAGGAAATTACTCCATACTCTGTCACAACGTTCGCTCTTTGGAACACTGGGTATTTTTGGGATGACCACATCCAGTTACTTGTGAAGTATCCGTAGTGATTATAACAGTGATTCAGCGCACGCGCATTACTCATTAGCTTTTCTATTGGCCATTCTTATGGGTAATTCTATTGGTAGCAAAGTAACCTTTAACACTCAAGTCAATCCAACTCGCAAAGATAAATAGAATTTTATTAATTTTAGCGAGCTGTATTGACAAGAGTTTTTATATCTTCTTGAGCGAGCGGAATCGCAAAGCACGTATGCCCATAATGCGGAGTAAATATAAAGTATAAATATGTTATAGAACCACCGAACAAAAAAATCAGTGAGGAGGCTCGTAAACTCCACAATTAGCATTGATTTTTAAAATATTAACCTTTTTATTAATAAATATTTCTTGCTGAAATATATTCTGCTTATTTTCATTTATGCTTTACAAGCCTAAAAGTATTACTTACAAATACCAGTTCTTTAACGGTTAGTTAGAAACCATATTTAATGAATATAGTATTAAAAAAAAAGTTACTTTTAGTGGTGATTGCTGCGATTTTAAATACTTTTCTTTACTATATTAACTTTTGATTGCTATATTTATATAATAGGGTTCTAACCTAAGATAACCTGTACGGAAGTAATGGATAACCTGCAAAGAACCTGTAAGCTAATCCGTAAGTACCAAAATCAGTGTTTGAAATCACGAGAGATACTTCAAAGTAACTGGATGTGGTCTTTCCAAAAAGACCCGAAACGCTATAACAGTGTTTTACATTATCTTACCTTGTTTTCAAAAATTATTCCTTTTACTGTTAAATAATAAAACTATAAATTGTTTTTAATTATGTGTATATTTTCTTTTTCTTTTTCGTTTGATGGGGTCTTCATCTAGTATTTTAACTGTGTCAAAATTACATAAAAGTGTGGCTATTTTGTGTAGCATGATCCACCAACGTAGTTTTGCTGTCCGTCTCGTCCAGTGTTGGGCATTATTCGAATGACCATTCAAATAAATTTTTAGTGAATGATGAATAATTCACTAAATTATCTTTTTCAAACGGTACATCATGAATTATTCGTTATTCATCATTCATTATTCATCATTCGTTATTCTTTATGTCCAGTTGGTTTACTGAATAAATCCACCTCAAACATATATATATATATATATATATATATATATGCACACATATTTCCGGCTATCGACATAATAATATATCTTTCATTATTCAATAAAATATGATTATTCTGATTGATTATTCGAATAATTTGTAAATAAAATATAAATTTCATTCACAGAATAATGAATATTGAATAAAAGTAATTATTCTTCATTCGTGAATAAAATAATACATTAATTCATTATTCTTTATTCATTAGTCTGAATTATTTTTGCCGAAAACTGGTCTCGTCAAGGTTTTTGGCATGTTGTTTAACTTTCTTTTTTAAAAGTTATTATTCCCCTAAATACACCTTGTCGCACATACCACTATCAATTTGGTATATGTTGTATTTGGTTTCTCTTTCTTTTAGTTTATCTTTCATTCGGCTGTTGCTATTTCTGATTTTATCTAGATAAATCCAGGAAATTCTTCCTAGATTTTTACATGTTTGGTTTATCTTATTGGCAAAAATAGGATTATAATTAAAAGCAATGTAATTAAAAAGTTCCAGAGTTTTTATATCTTCACTGTCTGTATCTTTTTACTGTTCGTGAATATGTTATAATGTACCCATATGAAAAAGAGAGGATACTATCATATAGTTACTGACGATTATCACCGCTTGAAATGTCTCTACCGAAAATTGCATTAGAGCTGTTATTGTAGGGAATTTTTTGAGCTTTGAAACGGCTACTTTTGAAATAATTAAGGCGATACACGACAATCTCTCTGTATTTTTATATTTTGTTTCCTAAACATCAAACATACTTAAAATGGTTGTCTTAGTTTGGATCAATGCCTTAAAAATATTTCATCAGAATCCGCCATATTTAACAAGATCCCGTAAAGAAACGATGTTTTAGTCCAATAGTCAGTTTTCTGTGCCTAGTGAGATCTAAAAAATCGCTTTTCTACGGGTTGTTGTTCAATGTGGCGAATTAGGTTGAAATATTTTCAAGACGTTTTTCATTTATCCAAACTAAGACAACAATTTCAAACTAAGCCAATTAACACAGAGGCAGAAATTAATCAATGGGCCTTCTCCCTTATTCTTAAGGAAGGCACTATAAGTCGGATAAATATGAATCGTTTAAATAAGCGTAACCAACAACTTCATAGTTTTAAGCACTAATTTCTCCAAATAAGATCTTCCCGTCGAAAATTACTTCAAAAACGCTCTCGAAGGACATTCGAATGATTATTGTCTAACATAGCTAGGCAAAAATTATGGATCGCGTAAAGCTGACACTTCAGCGTTAATTTAGCGCTATCGTATAAACCCAGCTCTGAAAATTAGCACATAGTGACAGCAGAGCTTATTTATTTATGATATGTTTAAATATTGTTGTAGCTAATAGCTAACTAGCTTTGACTATAGTAACAACTAGAACATTTTGTCATCTCGAAGTTCACTTCTGGTTTACTTTGGCCCTCTCCCAGCACGCACAGGCGAAGTCTGGTCCACTTCCGGCCAGCTATGAGCTATAACCAGGGGTATTCTTGCGCACCCCCTTTTCCACTTCGCCTTCAGTCTAGATAACTTCCTATCACATCTGTGTCCCTCTGGACAGTTTCCAGTCAACTTCTGCCTCTCGCTGTCATACGCGTGGTACCTCGGTTCGATGTGGCTCAATTTCAGTAACTCCCGGACACTGGCACACTTTCCGTCCACTCTATCAACTTCTAATCTTGGTTACTTCCGGCCTCTCAAAATTACTTCTGGGACACATTCATCACTCGAACATTTCCGGGTGGATTCAAGCCACATTATTGTACTTGTGGTCTTACTTGCGTCACATTTACTTCTGGGTCACTATAGTGAACACTGGTTCGTTTTCAGATCGACCTACGGGCCTCCCGGGCTCTCATGATAGACCGGAAGTGAACACGAAGTGATTCAGACTAAATTGGAAGATACCCACAGATGACTATGGTGACCCAGAAGTCATTTTAAGAAACCAGATGTGAGGCGGAAGTGACTTCCATCGAACCAGAAGATGCCAGGGGTATATATAGTGACCCAGAATTCATGTCGAGAAACTGAATGTCCCATAAACTGGCCCAGATTCAGCCGGAAACAACACAAGGAAGAATATAGAAACCCTCTTTTTAGATATAGTGGAGGCTCTCGTCTTTTTAAAGACCCCAAGGAAGTAAAAATTGGATTATCTCAAGGCGAGATATTGAATTCAAAACGTCACGTAAACTGTTCACTTACGAATGTTAGAGATTCTTGGGGTCCTGATTTTAAATCTGCTATTATTTTCGACGTGAAAAAAATGTATAATGCTAGTTTCCATCTAAGCCTAAATATATTTTTAAATTTACTTTATGAAATAAGTACCCACGGTGCCCGGGCCCGGGACAACTGTACCCGGTCCCCCACCCCCACGTTGCGGCCCTGAGAGGGAGGGAGAACACGTGTTGAGAGATAAGAATTGTGACGAAGAGGGATGGAGAGAGAGATGGAAGAGGGGAGAGACGGATTGAGCAGGTGGGGAGGCAAGACATAGGCTAGACATAGGAGAAGGGATAGAGTGTAGAGTGGGGATGAAGAAGGGGTCTCCAGTCTTTGAACATTTCTCTGACCATCAAGTGCTCCGCTTTACCACCCACTCATGGAATAAGCCTATCGCCCTAAAATCGCAAACCATGGCGGGATGACCATGGCACGTAGTGATCGTGTGAACTTAGTTATTGCGTCAGAATCGCCACTCAAAGCTCAATTTGTTTTGTTCCCGTTGCAGACAGTTCTAACCTCTTGGTGTCTCTGAGACAGCGGACTAGGTGTTTCCAAATTATTTCCATCAGATCCAGTTCTGTAAGTACAT